>LR750171.1:205000-270000 GCA_902729485.2 Mus minutoides | reverse complement strand
GCCCTCCAGACTCTGCCCTCCATCTCTTCCTTCCTCTGTGCCATCTTCCTATTTTATTATTTTTAAGTGACAAATTTTTTTGTGTATATAAATCTGTATAATCTGATACGGTGTTTTTAGTAGGGCTGACCGGAACCTGCTTGGTAACCCCAGGGCTGTGTGAACTCAAACATGTGTACATTGTGAAGTGTACACAAAATGATTAGTTAAATCTGCTTGGCATGTCAGTCACAGACACTATTTGTCCTTCCTTCATGATGAGGCTACTTATAATCCCATTAGTTACTTTGGAATACATTATACAGAGGCCAGTATGGTGACTTAGCGAGGGAAAGACACTTGCTGCAAGCCTGCCTCTCTGGCTCAATTCTTGGAACTCACATGGTGGAAGAAGAGAACTGATTGCTACAAGTTATCCTCTGATGTCCTCCACATGTGCTTCGTGGCAAGCACCCACCCGTCCCCAACAAAATAGTGAAATGCAAAATATAAAGAAACATGAGATGTTTTGCCTTTAATTTGCGCCACCTTGCTGTACAGCACTTGTTCCTGCAGCCCTGTGTCAGGAACCTGAGAGTGAGCACTGTCAGGGCCCACTCTCAGGTTCCTGCCCACTCTCACTGTCCCCGCCCTCTCTCACTGGCTCCGCCCTCTCTCACGGTCCCGCCCACTCTCACAGACCCACCCACTTGCAACTTGCTCCCTACTTCTGGAGTGCCTTTGTCTCAGCTTCCGTGTTTAACAGAGCTATTTGTCTTTTTCCCATTGGTGCATTTCCTTTCCTATTATGTTCTATTGTGTTTGGTGCTGGGGACTGAACTCGAGGCCTCCCGGCAGGCAAGAAGAGGTCTCTACTATTGAAGTCACACCCCCAGCTCCCACATAATGGTGTTCTCTAGATGGATCCAGTTTTTGGAAGTATCACTTTTTTTGGTTTTTTTTTTTCCTTCTCAAGGCCGAACAGTGTTTTATTACATATACAAGCCACATTTTAAGAATATCGTCATCCATGAACACTTAGATTGAGTCTTCATCTTAGATACTGTGAGTAAGGCTTGGGTTTGTCAAGTTGTTGTGACAAGACACCTGATGAAAACCAGCTGAAGGAGAGAAAGCTTTGTTTAGCTCAAGGGGTTTAAGGGTGTGGCTCACTGTGGCAGGGTAGGGGCGGTGGTGAAATGGCGGCAGGATGGTGAGGCCACTGGTCCATGTGTGTGCAGTCAGGAGGTGGGGAGATGAAGCTGGAGTTTCAAGTACTTCTCTTTTCCTTTGGTCTGGGACCCCAGCCCGTGGAACTGTGCTGCCCGTGTTCAGGATGGATCTTCCTAACCTAGTCATTCCTGCCTGGAAACTCCCTCACCTACACGCTCAAAGGTGTGTCTCCATGGAGATTCCAAGCCCAGTCAAGTTGACCATGAAGACAACTGCGGGAGGCAGTGTTCCTGTGAATGTGGACTCCATCTTGGCTGTGTATTGCCAACAGAGCTCCAGTTCCCTGTTCAACACACTGGTCCCCATCTCCTTCTTCTAGGCCCAGAAGTGGGGTTGGCGGATCCCACAATGACCCCACATTAACTTCTTTGACGGGCTTTCATACTGTGATTTGACCTTTTAATTCCTTGGTCTGGTGGTTTGTTTTTTTTGACCCAATGTCCAAAACACTTTGGGAGTAAATTTCTAATCATTGTCTCCCCACCATCCCCTGTTCTCTGTTCCTTGCTGCACGTGCCCAGTCCCTGGACCCTGGCTGGTGCCCTCCTACACAGCAAGAATATCTAGAATAAAGGACAGTGAGCTGGACTGCGGAGACCATGGTTGTGTGCCCCCATCATCTCCTGTATCTCTGGATAACCCTTCTTGCTTCACTTGCCCGAGTGATCACGGCTTTTAGGGAACACTGGGCTACTCAGCCTCAGAAGCTCAAGGTATGACCGACCTAAGCCAGTCATGGCAGGCTCATTCATACAGTCAAATGAATGCTCTGACTTGGACCAATGTGTTATGAGGGGAAATCTGTAGGAGAACCTCTTAGAAAGTTCTCACTGCACATGCAAAGGAACTCAGGACCTTCTCGGAGATTGCTTAATGTATGGTTTGGTTTTCCTGAGACTTACAGTCAGTTGGATGAGGGATTCTCAGCTGAGGGGGCTGATCTAGGGCATGCAAGGAGAGCTACAGCTCCTCAAAGCTATAGTTGGGCAACTAACTTAGCAACTGCAGCTGCGACAGTTCTGAGGCTCTGATCTTACTAGGAGAAATGATACATACTTGGATTGCTTCAGGAACTTACCTTCTCTTTCTACTACTCCTGACTCAGTTTTCCTAGCTGAGGCAAGCCCTGTTGTGAACTCTCAGAGCAGAAGCTGACATTATAAACATCGTTGGCATACCAGGCATGGTGGTAAATGTTTTCTAGTTCACCCTTGAGACAAAGTAGTGTTTGTTTGGAAACAAGCCAGCCTGGAAATGACTGTATCGCCAAGGCCGGTCTTGAACTCTCCCTCTTTCTGTTTCCACCTTCGGAGTGGCACCGAATCTGGCTGTATCCAGTTTGAAGACATGGCTGCAGGGATGACTGCAGGCTGGAGAGATGACTCAGAGGTTAAGAGCCTCAGCTGCTTTTCCAGAAATTGGGGTTCAATCCCAGCATCCACATGGGTGCTAACAACATTCTGTAACTCCAGTTCCAGGGGATCTGACATTCTCTTCTGGCCTATACCATCACTGCATGCACATGGCACACAGACAGGCAAGCAGGTAAAATACCTGTACACATAAAATAAAAGTAATAGTTTTTAAATGCATGGTTGCAAATACTTCAGTGCAATTCCCATTAGAGGGGGGCTCTGTGTCCCTTCTTCTTGGACCTAGTGGTCCTGTTAGTGAGATTGGCTCTCTTTATCTGTGGATTCCGAACCTACCAATAGAAAACGTTTTTAAAACCACGCCCAGGGGTAGAGTGGCAGAGCACTTGTCTAGCATACACAGCGCTGTGGACTGAAATCCAGCACTGCAAAAGAAAACCTGCTGAACGTGCACCTGCATCGTCTCCTGTTATCACTCTCTGCACAATACAGGGCAGCCATGACTCATATTGCATCCTCCTTGTCCTTGAACCTGGGGGCCCTCCTGCCTCCCCCTTCTGAATACTAGGATTGCAGGCACAATCTGTGTGCCCTGGCTGCACAGCATTGTTCTATTAGGTAACCTAGACATGACTTAAAGTCACGAGAGGATTGTGTGAGTAACCTGCAAACAGTGCTGTGTGATATTCTAGTTACTTCTATTTGTTGTTTTAAGAAAGCACTTGCTGTGCAGCTCAGGCCATCCTTACCCTCTTGAGCTGCCCTGTTTTCTGCCCAATTTTCCAGCCCTGCTCACCCTGGAGGCAAGCCAAAGTAGTGGTGGAGCACTACACCCAGAGGAGCACTATACCTGAGGAGCACTACTTTTGTTAGCCTTTCCCTTGGCTCTCTGAGCCTCCTTTGTTCCTCTTTTGTTATTTTCCTCCCTCCGCTCCTTACCATCCACTGCCCATGCTTACACTGTAGTCTGTAATCCACAGCTCTTAATGGTCAATGGAGGGGCAGGACCTTAGACAGTCTCAAGACTGACCAGGATATTTCTCCAGTTCATAATTCCCTTATCCCTCCCCTCATATCTGCAGAGGATGTAGAAAGTCTAGTCAGATAAGACAAGCTATCTATGCCTGTATGCCTATATATACCCCAAAATGGTTCCCTCAGAACACCTGACATAGAAGAACACAGATAGAGGACTCCATGGGACTGTGTGTGTGACTGTGTAGGTGTGTATGTGTATGACTCTGTGTGTGTGTGTGTGTGACTGTGTATGTGTGTATGTGTATGACTCTGTGTGTGTGTGTGTGTGTGTGTGTGTGTGTATGTGTATGTGTGTGCATGAGTAGATGTATGTGCTTGGACTTGTGAGACTGTGTGTGTGACCTTGTGTGTGGTGTGTATGTATATGACTGTGTGTGTGTGTGTGTGTGTGTGTGTGAGAGAGAGAGAGAGAGAGAGAGAGAGAGAGAGAATAGGTGTGTGTAGGTGTGTGTGCATGCACATGACATGAGTGTGATATGTGATTTACGTGTCGGTACAGAGGTCCATGTTCATAGAGGCCAGGGGAAGATGTTAATTTCCTGCTCTACTACTCTCCCACTTTTTTGTCTTGACACAGGGCTTCTCACTGACCCTGGAGCTAGGCAGGAAGCCAGCCAACCCTAGCTAACCCCAGAAACCCAGCAAAGCACTAGGGTGCTTGGTGTGCACACCCACACCTAGAATTTCAAACAAACAAACAAACAAACAAACATGATTCTCTTTCTTTAAACTTGGGCTCTAGGGATTTGAATACAAGTCTTTGTGCTTGCACAGTAAACACTGTTACCCACTGAGCCATCTCCCTAGCCCTCTGCCCCACCCCACCCCATCCCCCCTTTCCCTCTGCTTACTGCCTGGGGACCAAACTCAGGTTCTTGTGCTTTCAAAGCACACACTTTACTGACTGAGCCATCTCCAAGGCCCTCCCTCTAACCTTTAAATGGAGGTGAGGGTGCATTGTTTCACAACCCAAATCAGGACCAAAGAAACAGAACGAGGAGCAGACACTGGCCCAGCTCTGCCACCTCCTAGTCATGTGACCAAAGTAAAGTCTTGATGTCCCTGACACTCCTCTGGTCTCCTTGGGACACATAACTCCAGCTCATGCAGTTCAGAGGATCCCATGAAATACTCTCATTGACTACTGATAGATCTCAACTTTTCAACTGCCCGGAAGGACAATGGGCCTGACCTCTTAGTGACTCATGAAAGAAAGGGTTAACATTCTGGATGAAGGCGTCTTCTGACTTGTAGTTCCTGGTAAAATGGACCCCCCACCCCACCCCAAGGGCTGGGTCAAATGATATCAAGATTTTTCTTTCCAAGCCCGTGGTTAGGGGCAGGCTCTGTCTGCCCTCACCTGCTGCAAATAGAAGTGGGAACTTTCCAGGAGGAGCCGGGAGGGACTGGATTTCTTCCACTGTGCCTTAGCCCACAGGGTCTTAGTCCTTTGTCCTCCTAAACAAAGCCAGGGCCAACCCAGCTACACAAACAGAGACTTTCACCTGTGGAGGGTCCAGGTCCCTCCCCCTACAGCAGCTGCCCAAATGAGAGGAATGAATGAATGGCAGGAAGCAGGAGGGTGTGGGGTCTCCTGTGGGTCCAGACAATTGCCCAGTCTCCTCCTCCTCTTTCTGTTCTCCTGCTCCACTCCTGTCCTCAGTTTTTACTGGGCCTGGGGAGGGGCTCTCCAGAAGTCCGTCATCCTTCATCTGACTATCATCCCTAGGCCTGGAAGACAAAGCCTTGGGATTATGCCAGAGATGCAGTACTGACAATCTCTCGGGTACCTAGATATGAATGGCTGCATACAGATCCACAGAACACAGGCCTTCCTTTATCCATCGGGAATGTCAGGGAATGCATCTTGGGAAGGAGGCAGCCTCCTCTTGCAGACCAAAGCCTTAGGGACATAGTCTTTGCGCCTCTCTGTTTGAGTGCCCTCGTCTGGGGCCTAAGAGATTAGAATATTAGGAAAGATCTGTTGCAAAATGCATGGAGCAGGATTGTTCTACAGTTCTACAGCCTTAGACACCCCACTTTCCCCAGCCACAGAAAAAAAAAAAAGCACAACAGGCAAGATGTCAGAGATAGTGGACACGACTTTGGTTGCGGAAAGTACTGTGGCACCCAGCTTCCTGGCTGCAGACTGACATAATGCTCGTTGGGGAACCTACTGAGCTGTCTTCCTTGTTCCTCCCTACCTGCTATAGGTGTGACTCATGAGACCTCTGTGGATGTGCTAAGCACTTTCATGACCCCTGTCTGCTCCTCTGCTATGCCTGAGCTGTCTTATGTATGCTTAGGGCTCAGCGGCTCAGCTTGTTCTGCAGAGAATCATCTGCCTTCCTGGGAATCAAAACAACCAAATGAAGCCGCCCACATAGCACTAAGTGGGGAGTGAAATTAGCTGGGAATTTTGAATCCATGATCTTTCCTTGGGAGGATGACTGTTGTGATAAAAATGGATATTTTTAGTTTCCCATGCAGGGCCACACGGTGACACTAAAGGTAAGGCGGGCAGGACTATGAACCCCTCTCTCAGTGACACTTGGTAGGATTGGGAGAGTGGGTGGCTCTGTGGCTGAGCACCTGACTAGCATGAGGCCCTTGCTCAGTCTCCAGCACTCTTCGATGACAATAATAAGTGATCTTGTTTATGTCTGCCATCCAGGGAAGGGGAAATGGAGGCTCTGACATATAAAGGATTCGTCCACAGGCTTAGCAAAGATAAAGAGACAAAATTGGAGGTCCCTACTCCCTGCCTTCTCCCCTTCCTTGTCCTCCTTTTGCTCTACAAATGAAGAAATAGAATCCCATCATGACAAAAACAATACTACACACACACACATACACACTCGGGAAACATAGCCCCCCTTCACCCCATGGCATTAAAACTTGAGAAACTGAGGCAAGAGGATTCTGAGTTTCAGGCTAGCCTGGGCTAAATAATCTGACTTCGTTTTAAAACAACCAACCAAACAAGACAAACCCTGGCATGATGGCTCACACCTGTACTCCCAGCACTCAGGAGCCGGAGGCGGAGGCAGAGGCAGAGGCAGAGGCAGAGGCGGAGGCGGAGGAGGCGGAGGCGGAGGAGGCGGAGGCGGAGGAGGCGGAGGCGGAGGCGGAGGCAGGAGGATTGCCACAATTCTGTGAGTTCTAAACTAGTGTTGGCTACGGCATAAGGTCCTACTTCAATTTTCTTCTCCCTTAGAAGATCAGAACCAGCAAAGCTGGGCTGGCCTGGGTTAATCCTTGGGCCGGCTTTGTGGACCAAATTTGGAGAATTAGATAGCAGGCCCTATCTTTTCTTCATTTTTATTGTTTTTCTTCTTCTTTTGTTCTTTTTGTAGAATGATTCAGGCTTAGTCACAATGCTTAGTCTACCTCCAGAGCAACACAGCCACAGCTTGTTCATCCCTGACCTTGAGTCCTCAAAGCAGAGCTTCAGAGTTGTGATATCCCCAAAGCCTCAGTAAGCCTGCGCCCCAGCCCTTACCGTGCAGGCTGATTTGCATGAGTGAGCTACAAACAGCCACGATTCCTGACACCCACCCTGAGCGAGTGCTTCCAGACACACTCAGGAATTCCGCCACTGAAGCTTCCAAGTGCAGATCCACACACTTGGGCAAATGCCTGTCTGGCTTCTTTACCACTTCCATGGCCAGATGTCTCTCTCCAGCAAGCCACCATGAACCCTAGAAGGTTCGTTAGGGTGGTCAGTCAGGAGAAGGACAACAGCAGAGTTCCCAAACTGACTGGCCCAGCCTTTAATCCCAGCACTTGGGAGGCAGAGGAGGCTGGATTTCTGAGTTCGAGGCCAGGCTGGTCTACAGAGTGAGTTCCAGGATAGCCAGGGCTACACAGAGAAACCTGTTTCAGAAAAACAACAACAACAACAACAAAAAGAGTCTGAGAAATTTTGAAAGGGCCGTGATCCCTGACTCAAAGTGCCCAAGGGAGGAGCTTGGTGACAGTCAGCACCGGTCCCAGCTCTGTTTAACGACTCCTGTCAACTATGCTAACCATGTTCTCAGTTGGCGGTTCATTCTACAGGAAGTATCAGTGATATGCATACACAGCCGCAGCTACAATCAAAGCCACCTAGAAAGGGAGCTTATAGGAGATGGCCGAGGCTGCGGTCCCCTCCAACCTCCAACCTAGTGCCTCAGGCTCTCTGGATGCAGCCTGGGGCTGTCATTTTTTTGTTTGTTTGTTTGTTTGTTTGTTTGCTTAGAAAGCTTCTTAGTCTCCACCTTCTTACCTCTACTCTTTTCTCTTAACTGCTGATAACAGCTTGGAGGGGTGTGTGTCATTGTAATAAGTACTAACATTTGCAATTTTGGGGGGGGGGCATTGTGATAAGCACTAACATTTGTAATATCTTTCAAATAAGTGGAGATGGAAGCGTTGGTGGCCTATAATACATCCGACCCTGTTCCCAGCTCCAGGGCAGGAATCCCCTTGCATATATTGTAAATGAGGCAACTGAAGGTCAGAAGACTTTAGGCCAGCTGTCTAAGTCACTAAGTACAGACCTACATGAAAACCTATCATTCCTCAGAGTCAGAGTTCAGCAAAATGAATCACTTGGCTTAACGGAGTAGCAGAAACACCCCTGGATACTTTCTCTTCCCGAGAAAAAGTCCCACCCAGTCCCTTCCTTGAATATCCCTTGGGTCTCCGTATTTCTGAAGGCGCTTTCCCTACCCGTCTCTGCCTCTGTCGTGTGCAGGACCTTGTACTGTGTGGTAAGCATAGGTCTACCTCTCTGTCTATATTCCTCCTCAGACTATGTCCTCTCACGTCTGGCTGGGCACCTGGCTTATACACACACTCAACTCACGTCTCTGAATGAGTTGATAGGTGGAGGGAGAGATAAATGGCTGGAGACTGAATTAACAGGCAAGGAACCAAGGAAAGAAAATGAGGATACGACTAAAACATTTAGAATTCTTGGAAAGAAGAATTACTTAATGGTGGGTTCTGTGAGGCAGTGAGTGAGTCTGACAGCAAGTACAATTCATGCTGTAGGTACAGGAGACCTCTATATCTCTAAGGGAACATTAGGGTGACCCATGTATGAGTGATGGCTCATGCTCTGTCACAACACTCATGACAGTACTACTTTAGATGTTTGTCTTCATACGTGTTTTATGTTGCCAAGACTAGACATGGACTTGATATACTGCAAGGATGACCTTAGACTGATTCTCCTGCCTCCACCTCTCAAGTGCTGGGATCAGAGGCAAGCACAACTGTAGCTCATCCATGCTGTGCTGGAGACAGAACTCAGGGTCTCATGCATGCTACATAAATACTCTGCTGACCAAGCTGTGTCCCAGTCCCATCCTTGGGGTTATATGATCCTTTTTCCTCATAGGGGTTAAAGCACCCAGTGAAGGCCAGCTCATCATTTTCCATTCTGAGAACCTGCTCAAGCAGCTGGTTGTTCCATGAATCTGGAAGGAGAGAGGGAGGCCACAGTGTATACTGAAGAGCACCTGTGTGTTGAGGCTGGACTCTCTCTCTCCCTATTGCCCCACAGTGGTTCGTTCACAGAAAGAGAAAAAGGTTTTGAAATATGGCAGATCATCAAGAATAACATGGGGCATCTCAGAGAACAAAGAAAGCAATAACAGCGTAACAGGAGCAGGCAGGCAGCCTAAGTACAGAGAACGGGCCCAGAAAGAGAGCCCACACACGCAAGAAGGAAGCTCCTTGCACCGATTGGTCTTGGTCTAGGACGAGGACTTGTATCAAAGGGAAGCCTTGTGATAGGATGACAGGCAAGTCTTTAAGGGCAAGGAAAAGCCTACTCTAGACGTTCCAAACAGGAACTTCCTTGGTGGGATGCTTGCCTAGGGCACAAAGCCCCGGGTTTCATCTCTGGCGCCACCTAAATCAGGTGTGGTGGTGCACAGCTGTAAAAATCCAACAGAGGTAGATGCAGGAGGATTGGAAGTTAGAGGTCATCCTTGGCTATGCTTTGAGTTTAAGACCAGGCTAGACTACATAAAACCCTCTCTTAAAAATAAGGGGAAAAAATTCCAAACCTGTTAGGAGCACATGCATGTGCACGTGCATACACATGCACACCTCACCTTGTGTAGTCTTCCTCCCTAGCGCTCTGTCCTTCACACTGTGGATATAGCATGGTGTCTGATGTGAAATTAAATCCATTTTGAAGACCAGAGAGAAGCTCCGCCCTTCCCCTACACAGCAGAGCTTCTCCCACCCCCATTAACACTTCATTAAGATGCCTTAAGGTCCTTGCTATTTATGTGAGGGTATTGAGGGGACCTGGCCCCCTCTGCTGCAACAAAGCACTACTGGTATTTAAGACCAACGGTTCAAGGATATTTGATGGCTGGGTGTCTATTCAGAATGGCACTTTTATCTAAGGCCATAACGTGATGGATTTGCTATGCAGAGCTGGGAGTGCAAGTTGGGCAGGTGGTGTGTGGTGGGATATCGTTGGGGAGCTTTGATTATGGCCACAGAGCTGCAGGAGAGACTAGGAGTCACTTTTGGGTCACCAGCTTAGCCTCTGGGAAATGCAAAAAGGAAGTGTTAAGCAAGAGCGAGAACATGAGATGAAAGCAAACGTTCCTGACGGGCATGTGTCACTTAAACCACATTGCTGCTGAGTTTCCAAACACTGCAGTGCTTAGGGAATCGGGCTTCTCGGGTGGGAGAAAGAGTCCTATCCAGGTAAAAATATACCCTGGATGCCAGTTTGCCCATCAGTTCAAACTTGACTCCCATTTTGACTGTGGAGGGAAAAGTTCAATGATGGTTCCAAGCTGAGAGAATGCACGTCCAGTCACCACCACATTCCAGTTTTATTTTTTTAACTAGTGTGTATGTGTAAACATGTGTGTGCACATACGTGCATACACTCATCGTGTATAGTGTGTGCATTATGTGTATGCACATATGCATGTGTGCACATATATGTATGTGGTGTATATGTGTGCACATATGCATGTACACATATGTATACATGTGTAGAGATGGTTCTAATGCTTTGATTGGGAATCTGTGTTTACTGAGCTGGACTGTCCCCCAATTGGATTTTGATCTATCAATAAAGAAGCCAATAGCTGATGGCTGATCATGGGGTGGGACACTGAGAGTTGCTCTGTAGGACACACAGAGAGAAGGAGAGGACTGGGAGAGAGAAGGGGACGTAGGAGCGGAGGAGATAAAGCCAATCAGCCATGTGAGATTAAGGCTAAGTGGCCACTGGCCACTTCCTCTACTGGACCTGGGGTAACAGGAGAAGATTTAGGAATGCCCAGAGGTTGAGTTAGTTAGCCAAGGCATTTTAAGAATAACGTGTGTGTGTGTGTGTGTGTGTGTGTGTGTTTTCTATTCACAGATCTGAGGTAGCTCCTGGGCAAGTGTTTGCATGCAGCCATCCAGGAACTCAAAGCGGTGTAGACAAAACTACATGCTACATACATGTATGTTTGTGTGCACGTATGTGTGTATACTCATTTATGTGTGTATAGAGGCTAGAGACCGACACTGGGACACTGGCCATCTTCCTTTCTCTCTCTTGACATTGTTTCTTGAGACAGGGACTCTCTCTAAACCTAGAACTCTCCAGCTGGCTAGAAAGCAACACCCAGTATTCCCCTGGACAGCAAGAAGGAGGAAAGGGTGTGTGTGTGTGTGTGAGAGAGAGAGAGAGAGAGAGAGACAGAGAGAGACAGAGAGAGACAGAGACAGAGAGACAGACGGATGGAGGTGGAAGCAACACCCAGGATTCCCCTGGACAGCAAGAGCGAGGAAAGGGTGTGTGTGTGTGTGTGTGTGTGTGTGTGTGTGTGTGTGTGTGAGAGAGAGAGAGAGAGAGAGAGAGAGAGAGAGAGAGAGAGAGACAGAGACAGAGGCAGAGAGACAGACGGATGGAGGTGGGAGGGAGGGATGGTAGGTGGGAAAGAAAAAAGAACAAAACAAATATGGCTTCCAGATTCAACAAACCAATATGGCAGCATATCCCTAAAGGGCAAGAATGGGAGAGAACCAAACGGTATGGGGTTAGGAGAGGAAAAGGCTCCTGGGAGGCCAGAGGAAACCCCAGACCTGCCTGGGGCTCCTGTCACTATGCTGAGCCTTTCCATGAGGGGAGCCGGGCAAAGCAGACCTGGAAAGGCAGAGCACTGACCTAGGCCAGGGCCCAGTTCCCAGCTCAGGTCTCTCCTTGCTTCTCAAATTGCAGCGTTTAATGAGGTAAAACATCAGATTACAGCGATTCTTTTTTTTTTTTTTAAATGAGAATTCAAGGAAGTTTGTGGACTAGTGTAGAAGTATGAAAGTATTTAACCTCTGCTCAGCAGTCTGCCCTTTATTAACATTTTCCCTTCTCCAGTTGCTCACAGACTGAACTTTCTCAAGTGATTTCACCATTTGGCGTTTGGATCTGGTTATATCCAGACGGTATGTATCACCATGCAGTGCACAAATCAGTCCGGAGCTTGATTTAAGGACCAGTGTTTGAGGCAAGGAGTGTTTGTGGGAAGGAAGAAGGTCACTCCTCTAGGGGTGACATTGTAGGTACCAAGGCAGCAGGTCCCATGTAAAATGACCAATTGTTTGATGGAGATCCTTCTTTCTGACTTAGAGTTGCTGGCCCAGGATGTCCTCCAAGAATGCCACAGGTTACCATATATATTTTTTTCATCTTCTCTTCTTCCTCCTTCCTTTTTTTTTCTTTTCTCTTTTTAAGACATGGTTTCATGCATCCTACAGTGGCCTCTAGCTTCCTGTGTAGTGGAAGGTGACTTTGAACTCTTGATGCCTCTGCCCTTCTTTACCTGCAGAGTTGCTGAGATCCCAACATGCTCAGTGCTGGGTATGGAAGCCAGAATTCCGAGCATGTTAGGCAGCCCTTCTGCCACCTGATCCCGGAACTGAAGAGCAAGCAGACTTTGAGAAGTGGGGAACACAGAAAGAACTTGAGGTCCCAGGGTTGATCTGGGTCTCAATGACTGTTTTAGAAACCGAGGAGATACTGGGAATAAATAGCCTTATGCCTGGGGAAAATACAACCTCTGAGGCCCGCTAAGCGCTTGTTCAGTTCTGATATTGGCTCTGGGTTTGCAGCATCCATGTGACTGGAGAGCTCTGGGTTTCCCCAAAGCCTCAGAGCTATGCTGAGGACCTAGGTTAGGTCTACTGAACACCTACATCTAGCTCCATCAACCCCCTGGGAAGGCAGAACTTGGGACCACATCAGTAGTGCATGTAGACAGGCCTTGGCACACAGTGACACCTCTCTAGTTAGATATAACTGGACTATTCTGTCGCTGTCATTCAGCGTAAGAGCAAAATCCCGAAAACATCCTGGAATCTCCATAAAGTAGAGTTTTGTAACAAGTCATTGAAGGTTGAAGGATGAACCCACCTTTCAGCTGAGTGTCCTAGGAAGGGAAGGGAAGGGTAGGGAAGGATAGGGAAGAGAAGGGAAGGGAAGGGAAGAGGAAGTGTACTGAGCACAGTGTCTTTTACCACAGTGCTAGAAATAAGAGGCAAACGCTTTGAATTTGAGGCCAGCCTGGTCTACATAGTTGTGGTCTAGCCAAGACTACATAGAGAAACTTTGTCTCCAAAACCAAACAAAACCCCAACAAATAAGTAGAATTTCACAGACAAGGGGTGGGGGGCTGAGTTCTTTAGGGGAGTCAATGAGGAATATATCACCCTGGTATCATCATGTGCCCCCAAAGGGCTGAGGAAGCTGAGATGGACATCCATCAGCCACTGACCTCTCTCTGGGAGGCGAAGTCTAGGACACTCTGATGGCTTGGCTCAAGGTGGGGGCAAGCTGCCTTGATTCCAGATCTTATGTCTTTTTTGGGGGGAGGGGATGAGTCCTTTATTTTTCTTTTACATGAAAACAGGATTTGGGAAGAGAACAAGGGAGCTGAGCCAGCTGCTTTGATTTAAGTGGTCTTATGTTTTAAAGTAGAGAGACGCTTGGTGCTGGAGGAAGGAGAGGGTCAGCAGACAGGAAGTACCATGGGTGATCTGCAAAGTGAGCCAGGGCTGGGTAGATGGGTTGCTTGTTTGATGTCACATTTGCACAAGGTCCTGGTAAGGATGGGAAGAGCCTAATGGGGTTCAAACTCTTCCTTCCTATGCCACCAGAGAAGAGCAAGTAAGGAGACCCCTCTCCTAGATCTTGCAAGTGCAATGTTTAGTCAGGTGACAAAGAGTGGGGGTCAGCTCTGGGCCCCAAGCTTCCTGATGATTGGATTTGGTGGATGAAGCTCAGTCTTTGCTTCAGGAAAGCTAGCGGCGGTGACCTCACAACGGTGACCTCATGCTCACAGTTGTGACTTAGCTGCCCAAGCCACCTCCATTCGCGCCACATTCATTTCTTTTAAAAATCTCGTCTCTTTATTTGAAAGCCTAAATCCAGAAGCTAGAACAATGAATCAGCAGAAGCAGCAAGTCCACAAAAGCCACATGGGAGAAAAATGAACTGAGGACAGAGACCTTCCCCAGGCCACCCAAGCCTCTTTTGAAGTGTAGAGAACAACAAAATATCCAAAACAAAACAAAACAAAACAAAAACCCACATGCACAAAACCCAACAGAAGCCAGAGTCGGTGTTTTCTTGGGGCTCCTTAGCCAATGGTGTCGCTGAGAGGTTTAAATGGCACTGTTTGTTGAAGAGCTGAGCAGGTGCTCTTCTGTGTCATTCACTGGGAACAAAGCACAGCCCTGGCCTAGGCCACGGGGACAGCCATTAGCAAGAGAGGGAGGGAAGGCATGTGGGCCAACCTTTCAGTGTGGAAAGGGTCTTGCTTTGTTCCCTCCTCTCAAAGTAATTTCTTCTTGGCAAAGCTGCTGGGTTGACATATGACTAAACTATATCCAAATTAGAGAGAGAGAGAGAGAGAGAGAGAGAGAGAGAGAGAGAGAGAGAGAGAAAGAGAGAGAGGAAATCTGAGAGAAGCAATGAACAATGAACAGATGTGCCGTGACCCTTTGGCCTCCTCGCCCTGATGACCCCTCTGTCACTGTCCTCACCCGTCCTCACCTGTGACAGCAGATTGGTACTCTGAGCTCAGGCTGAGGTTCACCGAGGTACTTCCATGTGGAAGGACTCTCAGAAGGAGCCAGGCAACACCACCCTTGTGTTGTTTGAATGAACAGGTGACAGGCCCGCAGAGCCCCCCTGGGGACCCTATAAAGCTCTAACCCCAAGTTGATAGAAAAGTCCACATGGACACAGAGCTGACCCTCACACCAGCTTTTAGTCCCAGGTTGGCTGCTTCTCATTAGTGGACTAACACATGTCCCATTAGTAATATGAGTTTCAGCTTCCTCAATGGGAACTAATAAGAAACTTTCTTATTATCATTTATTATATCAACTTCTGGGTTGAGTGTGGGATGGGGTGGGGTTCCCAGAAGTCAGACTATGGTACTATGGTAGCAGTGGAATTCACAAGCTTTTGTTTTTTTTTGGTTTTTTGAGACAGGGTTTCTCTGTATAGCCCTGGCTATCTTGGAACTCACTCTGTAGACCAGGCTGGCCTCGAACTCAGAAATCCACCTGCCTCTGCCTCCCAAGTGCTGGGATTAAAGGCATGCGCCACCATGCCCGGCTAATTCACAAGCTTTTTGATCACAGTATCCCTGCCACTTGTAAAAATTATGGAGCATACCAAAGATGCCAGAAAATTCTATAAAGTGCGTCTCATTGACTACCAAATATCATAGATCCTATGAAAAGTCCATTTATACTTAAGGTACACGTAGAGTCTTTGCCTACCATAAGTAAAGTCATGGGTTCAATCCACAGATGTGTGTGTGTGTGTGTGTGTGTGTGTGTGTGTGTGATAGAAAGAGAGAGAGAACATTTCTCAATATGAGATACTGAGAAAAGGGTTAACTCTGTGGCCCTGACCCCTGACCCCTGGCCATTGGAAACCCAGCACCAGTGCATTCAAAACCATTACACAGTGCCCTGCCGATCATGCTACCCAAAGCAGGTGGATAGTGTCCAGAGAGTTGGCTCTCTTTTTAAAGAAATACTTAACATTTTTTTATGTACATGTACACGGTGTGTGCACATCTCCATTTGTGTGTACACCTGTGAAGATGCTCTCAGAGGTCGGCACAGGATGTCAGATCTTCTGAAACTTTATAAGCAGTTGTGGACCATTCAGTGTGGGTGCCAGGAACTGAAACTAGATTGGTGCTTCTGTCATGGGACTGGTGTATGGACCTTGCGATCTTGAAGTTGATGGATAAATGCCAGGAAGAGAGCATCTGAAGCAGGGATGCCACCAGAGAGGGCAAGTGGAGGTGCCAGTGATCAGGACTGGCCGGACTCCAAGTGCAGGAGGGAAGGAAGAAAGGAAGGCTGGCCACCAGGAGTGGAGGGCTTCTGGGATACTCCAGCGGCCTGGACCCAAGAACAAAGATTTTATCCCCAATTCTTTGTGAGACAACTTTGAAAGGACACCTTTGATTCCAGAGTGGCTGTGTAGGTTGAGTGAACTCTTGCCTCCTTAATGAGAAGGCAAAAACTGAGTGAAGGAAAGCACACTATTAGCCAGCATGGGTTAACAGGGGTGGTGGGGGGGGAATTCTCTCTATTTGCCAAATTTAACAGCTTTCTCTGTCTTTGAGAAGCTTTTCGGAGTCAGTACACTTAGTGCTGCTTGCAAGAAGGCTATGAGTTTCCCTTAGCCTCTTCTGATGCTTTGTCCCCTGGATAGCCTCGTTGACTGACGTCTGGAGAGGAGAAAAGCTGCTGCACACCCCGTCGACTGAAGTCTGGGGAAGACAAAAGCTGCTGCACACCTCGTCGACTGAAGTCTGGGGAAGACAAAAGCTGCTGCACACCTCGTCGACTGAAGTCTGGGGAAGACAAAAGCTGCTGCACACCTTGTCGACTGACGTCTGGGGAAGACAAAAGCTGCTGCACACCTCGTCGACTGAAGTCTGGGGAAGACAAAAGCTGCTGCATAGCCTTATTGACTTCCGTCCAGGGAAGAGACCTGGCTCACTGGCTTCTTTCCTCATTCATAGGCTGGCTCCAAGAGCTATGTGGTGAGCCAAGGCTATGGGTCTGCATTTGGGCTTCTTTTGCTTCCACCCATACCTCTGCTTTCTTCTTCCCGAGCCTCAGGTTGACATTTGTCAGAAAATTTGGTAGCCACCAAAGTCAGGGCCCACCTAGTCTGTCTTAACAACGGCGAACAACTCCATCCTCCTCAGCTGCAGTGCTGTCAACAGCAAAGGGAACCTGAAGTTGTCACTGGACGTTAGACACTGGGTGGGAACAGGAGTTGAGCATCGGAGGACATCAGTAAGGCAAGCAACATCCTTCCAAAGACCAAGGGCGAGGGCAGGATGAGATGCTCAAACTAGCGCCTCAGCTACACACAATGCTTTGGAGAAGGCGCGGCTATATCTTTACTGATCTAAGAGGACCGCAATGTCATGAGCAATACTTAATTATTTTAGGCTTTGCAGGCCTCAGGGTGGCCACTGAGCAATTCTACTACTGTATTAGGGAAGGTGGTGCGGACATTCCGTGGGGAATGTGTTCCAGTCAAACTCGGGGCTGTATTTCACAAACGGGGGTCAGAAGAACGTGGCATACAGGCAGGCATCACGTGGCACACCACCCCACCCCCACAACAAGCACTATCAGGCAACAACTCTGTGAAGGCAGTTTCGACTCAGTCAATAATGAAGTAAACAGGCCAGGACCGGGAAAGCAACTTGGGCGAGGTTACATAGCAAACAGTGACCAAATCAGAATGGAGACCCCATGTGGACTGAATTCTAAAATGAATGTTGCAGTCCTAATTTGTCTCCATGTCTTGATTTGCCATGTATCTGAGAACACACTTAGTTCCGGGACACTTAGCAGAGGGATCTTTGACACTCAGGATGAGACTTAAGGGTCCCATCCCCTTCCTGGGACACCCCAAAGAAGCCAGATGTCATCGGCTGTCGCCACCTACACTTCAGATCTTACCAAGAGGGAGGTGGTCACCGCTCCCACGCTGCCAGGATGACTGGGCAAGAAGCAGGGTTTGGCCAACAGCTTCCTGGCGCCCAGTTAAACTTTTGACTTTCCAAATTAGAGAAGTTGAAAGTTCTTCTGGGTACTTTTTTTTTTTAAGGGAAACATGTTTTATTGTTAATTATTTACCAGAAATGACTCTCCTCTCTCCTGTCCTAACCAGAATTATGTTCCCTTCAGTTTTCTGCCTCCCAGTCGTTTAACACTGTATGCAGAACTGTTAGGGGTTTTTCCTCTCAGACCAAGGAAGGGTGCATGTGCCTAAAGACAGGGCTGGTGGCAAGGGCTATGTCCTCTCTCCAGAGTTGCTTTCTCTCAGCTGCCTTGAATCTGATCCATGGTTTAGCCACCCAGTTCCTCTCGCTGAGTTCCTCTCTTATCTGAGGTATTTTATGGACTCTCTCCACAGAAGCTACTTGGGTGGGGGTGGGGAGGACTCCCGATCCCATTGTCACCGAGGTTAAACATTAAAATGACCAGGTTTCCTCCCCACCCCAACCCTGTCACCTTTAAACCCCCTTTTGGGCACACCTCCTGGCTGAGGCAGGAGGTGCTAATGGCCTGATTTACACCTGTGTAAAGTCAGGAGCAGCACTAAGGAGCCTGAGAGTAAAGGCCAGGGAGCTGAGGCCACCAGGGAGCTGAGGCCACCAGGGAGACCTACACACAACAACTCCCTGGACAGAGGCAACCAACACAGCTCTAACCGCAAACCGCAAACGCTGCTGTCAGCAGCAGGGAAGGAGTTAAGAGGCTCTCTCTTTGGAGGCACCTCTCCACGAAGCTCCCAGGGCACAGGGCTTAGCCCAGGATCATGTATAATTGATACCACAGACTCATGTATACCCATTCCCCATGCTGATAATGAGGGAACATCCTAGCAGAGGCCAGGGCTCAGCATCCTAGGAGGGGGTCATTCTCCAAGCACTCCTTTCAGAATAGGGGGACAATGGGGTGTGCTGCAGGAGCCAGTGATAGAAGAGGGGCAGCCATGACTGTTCTGGGCAGTGACACCCCAGTTGGTTTCCAGTCAGACTGATGGGGTTGTGTTTCTTTTTCATAATCTCCTGCCATGCTGTGTGACCTTGAGATGGTCAGTTACCGACTTCAGCTAAGTTTCCAGACTTACGTCCTGTTCCCGTCCAACCGACCCTCATCGGCTGTGTATGTGGAGGACGGCTGTGACAGTCTCATCTCTTTTGGGGTCTTAGGAAGGTTATGTGAGCTACTACACAAAGTACAAAGGTATTTGAGTAAAAGGTTTAATTAAACATATTTTCACTTGGGTGAGGATGTGGCTCCGTTTGCAGAGCACTTGCCTACGGTGCAGGGAACCCTGAATCTGACCCTCTGTACCACAGAAACCAGGTGGTACACACCTGTGATTTCAGCCCCTTGGAGGTGGAGGCAGGAGAATTACAAGTGGGGTGAGCTGGTAAGATGGTTCAGTGGCTGAAAGCACTTATTGCTTTTGCAGAGGACCTGGTTTCCATTCCCAGAACCCACATGATGGCTTGCAACCATCCATGCTTCCCATCCAGAGGGTCTGAAGCATCCTTTGGATTCCGTGGCCCCCAGGCACTCCCGTGGTGTACCTACATACATGCAGGCAAGCACACACACATAATTAAACTTGAAGCACAAGGTCATCTTGGCCTCGCATAGCATTTGAAGCCAGCCTGGGCCATGATGACCCTGTTTTAAAAATTAATTGACTCGTTATAATACATATTTATGGGCACAGTGTGATATTTTGATAGATACAGTGTTTTCGACAGTGCCCTCAAAATATTTCTAAGAGGATTCCCTAAACAGAAATAAGTATGACAATATCTCAGGGAGAAAAATGAAATTACAAAAACCAACCAACCAACCAAACAACAACAACAACAACAACAAAAAACACACACACAAAGCCTAACAGAGATTCTAGATGCCACCACCAGTGCGGTGGCTTGGGCTAGCCCTTAGTTCAAGTTCTCCAAGTTCTTCCTCCCCTTCCTTCCCTGCGGGCTTCAGGCAAGCTTTCAGAGCATTACAGAGTGAGGGAACTTTGGAACCCATAATCTCTTTATGTGAGGGCTAATTTCAGTTGTCAGCACCATGGGGCTAAGAGATGCTAGGATAGCTCTGGGTGTGTCAGCAGGAGGTGGTCCCCAGAGCAGACTAGCATGAGTCAGAGATTAGGAATGAATGTTGTGTTCTCCAGGCTACTGAAGCTGAAGGTGCCAACAGGATGGTGGAAGGGCCTTTCTGCTCCTTCACTGTCCATTTTCTCCTGGAACCGGGATTGGGTGTGGCAGCTCTCAGGCTTCTTTACGTTAAGACTGGGACTGCACCTGTGCTCTCTATTCTCAGGTTTTGAGTTCAGGCTTGACGATGTCAGCCTTCCCACTTCTCCAGTTTGCAGGGCAGGATGGGGGATTTCTGGTCCCCTGTAATCACGTGACGCGGGTCGCTCCCCTCTTTCCCACATTTCTCTTCCTTCTACCCCCTCTCTGTGGATATAGACCCTACTCCTTTCTCTCTGGAGCATCTGTTGCATTCTACAAATGCAAAGGATGGTAAGGGACCTCAGGATAGCTCAGACTGCCCTTCTTTCCTAAGCAATAATGAATGACCACAGTGATATTCACTGTAGAGAGAATTCTCCAGGATGGAGAACTGCATCTCTATGTCACCATCAACTCCTTCCTGAGGCCAGCAGCAATCTATATCTGCATCAGAACCAGACCTGGGTTCATAGGTCAGAACAACCTCCACAACCGCAACCGCATGGCAGGCAGACAGGATGCTTTCAGCCGCGTGGTAAATGCAGGACAGGCCTGGGATAAGAGAGAGACAGAGAGGGGGAGAGAGACAGAGACAGAGAAACAGAGACACAGAGAGATTAGGTTCCAACACTACCAATACAAGAAAACTGTGATCAGTGGCCAGAAGCAATGCTTGCTTTAAGGGACCAGGGAAGCCATTTGGAGAATGTGGCATCTGGTGTCATTATGGTGCTTCCAAAAGGTGAGGCAGCAGGAGAAGGCACTTCTAGGGAAGAAGCCAGCATGAAAGAGCAGGACAGGGACAGATGGGAAGGGCAAATGGCTTACATGGGACACTGAATCAAGTGGGGGGTCCAGCAGGGACCAAAAAGGGAGACTCTTGTGCTGGTGAGCAAGGCTGGCTTCCTTCTGTGTGCACGGGGAGCTAGCACTGGCTTAGAACTCACAGTGGCATGACTGTGAACAGCAGACAAGCTTCTGGACACATTCTGATGACATCCAGCAGACCAGCCTCTGTATCTCTGTTACAGATGGTAGAAACAGAAGGCGGAACACTCACAGAGAACTTCTCTGTGCCGCAGACTAGATAATTCCTTCTGTAGAATGGGTGGAAAGAGCTCTTTAGTATCTCCACGGAATCAAACAGCTTTTCTTTAACATGTACAAGCGTCTCCTCACAGCCAGGGCGAGCAACACAGGTGTTGATGCTTCTGGTTGATGTCTCTCTCTCTCTCTCTCTCTCTCTCTCTCTCTCTCTCTCTTTCTTTCTTTCTTTCTTTCTTTCTTTCTTTCTTTCTTTCTTTCTTTCTTTCTTTCTTTCTTTCCACTCTCACTCTGTAGCTCAGGCTAGTTTGGAGTTCAGTATGTAGCTCAGGTTGGCTTCTAACTCATGGTAATCCTCCAGCCTTGGAAATACAGGTATAGCCAAGGAATCTCTGTTATAGGCGATGATCTGACTGGGTGGGTTATTTTCAGGGCTGCTGAGTTAAGTCTCCGTTGCTTTTCTTGTGATAGCTTTGCAGACATGTATGCACACACACACACACACACACACACACACACACACACACATTCACACACATCCTCAGTCTCACACACATACACATTCACACACACATTCACACACACATCCTCAGTCACACGCACATTCACACACATACACACACACACACACACACACACACACACACACACACACGTCCAAGAGTATAGTTCAAGCTCCCGAGTCCACCCAAACAGGCACATTACTTGAGATTATTCACCACTGTGCCTGGCATCTCACGTCAGTCCCAACTGCACTGAGGAGCTCATGAGCTCTGCTGTCTGAGGCACTCAGCCACTACCTTCGTTTGGAAATCAAAAGGCAAATTACCTTCCTTTTCTTAATCATCTCTTTCCTTACAAGATCTCACCTTTTGTTTTCTGCACTTTACAAGGAAGAGGTGTGTTTTCTTGCCTCGTGTAGAGCTGGCAGAGACAGGAACCCTTTGATTTTTAAGTAAGAAGGCAAGTCCTGTGTATGCAGAGGAGGTTCCAAGTAGGCTGGGGACTGTACCTCTAGGTTCACGCTTCCCCGAGAGCTCCGAGTGGAAGGATTGGACTGAAACTTTAAACATTTTGAGCAATACCTAGAATATGTATAATTTATAAGCCACACACCGTTGGCTGTCAAATCGGCGATTGATCTGACTCGGATCTTGTTAATTATCTTCCACATACATTCCTCCTTAACAGATCTTCAGTATACTGTGTATCAATATTAATAAGATTATAAAACACTATTGATAATTAGGAACAGAAAGAGCCCCAGCCTTTGATTCTGGCTGTTACAAATGCCCCCGCTCTCCCCAGATTAGAAAGCGGCCACTTTCATTTAATAATATCAGATCAGAACGTCTGTGTCCTAAAGTGGGTTATTAGGAGACAGCTAAGACTCACCCGTGTGCAAGAGGCTGCTTGAAAATGAACGTGGCGGCCTCCCTGATGGGGGAAAATTCTGCCTTTCCTGTCCACAGGAGGCCTAATGGGGTGGGTGAGGCTTAAGGGGAGCCCAGCTCACTTTGATCAGCCAAATTCTTCATTTTCTTTGTCCAGACTAATCAGAGTGGTTTGGTTTTGCGGGATATTCACCAGGCTGGCATTTTATCTTGATTTCTTCCATTGGATGAAAGGGGGCCCCGTTGAGAAGCCAAAGAAAGAGGGCTGGTGAGATTCAAGGCGGATCTCGAGCGCGTCCTGTCTCGATGCCACTTTATTTTCTATTTTCCCTCTTCGAGAAAGAGCCTCCTCTTTTATGTTTTTGTTGGGTTCACAAACTCATTAACATCAAACAGGCAGATCTGCCACCAACTAGGAGAAGCAAGGGTTCACGCATAAATAGAAAGTGCAAAAGCCCGGCAGCTAGGGCCAGGCTTCTTCCCGAGGTCTCACCTGGCCTAGGGAGCAGAGGGAGGCTCCAGCATCTCCTGGGACTGGCCCTCCCCTGTGTGAGCAGAGATTAGTGGCTGGTGTACACGGGAGGTGCTAGGGTGCTCCGAGACCCCAGAATGTGCAGTCTGCATGCAGTCTTTTTACTTTTAATAAGAATGCCCCTCGAAATAGTCCAGGTGACAGCCTGGGTTCCAGTGGAGTTGGGCACAGCCCAGCCAGCTTCCACCTCAGCAACAGCTTCTCCCTGGCAAGTCAGCTGCCATGGTGTCCATCAGTGGGAAACAAACAGAGGCAGCATCTCCTTCAGACCTATACATGGATGACAGGAGCCTTTCTCTTCCAGAAGGTTCCAAACTGCCTGTGTCTCTTCGATCCCAAGTATATAACCTGCCTGCACTTAAACCAGTACTGTGGATGGGAAGGCAGTATGATGAAAGACAGAGAGAGATCTTCCAGGGAGGGGAGGGGCTGTGGAAAAGACCCATTCAGCCACACTCCTGCGTGGGGCCAGTGGCATCTCTCATTCTCTTCCATGTTTGAGACTGTTTCTTTTCTTAGTAAATTGCATCTGCCTCTACATTGGACCATATGTCCCTGCTCCAGTTCCTTGTTCCAGGACACCAGTGTCCCCCAGACTCAGATCTGTGCCTACAACATGGGGACAGATCAATTGTACCTGCTACAGGTGGAGATGGGAGAAGAGAGATGCACCTTTAAATTTCCAGAAGGAGAGAAACTGTCCCGAGGGTTAAGGCACAGGGCTCTAGCACCCACTGTTTGTGAGGGCATTGACCTGCCCTGTGACTACCCTGGTATTTAGCCTTCTTGGAATCTCTGCTTGAGAACTCCAGTTTGGCCGCTTGCAACCTTAGCTTCTGTAATCTTCAAAGAATGCCCTGAAATAAGCCATCTGGGGTCCCATCTTAAAGATGCATAAGGCACTGTTTAACGGCTCCTCCTGTCCTATATAAAAACTTAAGGCACTTGGCACTCGGTACCTGGATATCACAGACATGTCCAGCTGGCACATTGGTTTATTGGCAGCCACAGAGAGAAAGTGTGTATTTATGAATGCTTTGTATGTTTTTGTGATTGTCCACTTGGTAAGTTTTGCTGTTTTGTCTGAGCCAGAATCTCACTATGTAGCCTGATTTGGCCTGGGGTTTGTGACGTGTCTACCTCAGCCTCTGCACATTGAAACTGCAAGCAAGGGCCACCATGCCTGGTTATAAAGAGGGTGCAAGTTGCTTCCTTGCCAAAGAAAAACCAGCATGGGAATGAGAAGGGGCTAGACCCCCAGGCAGGGGATGCCAAAGAGGCCGACCTCCCTCTTACAGTGTGATTGCTACATTTATTACCAGTTGAGACTCCTCAGAGGTCAAGCGAGAGGGAACTGGGTTGTTACAAAGTGTACATTCTCAGGAACTCTTAGTATTAGTTTAGCAGCATTAGGGATTGAAACAAGGTGCTACTGCCAGCCAGGCAGGCCAGCACTCTAACACAGAGCTATAGGCCAGCTTTCTTTTTCATTAAGTTGCCCCAGTGAGATTTGAATTAGAGATCCTCATGCTTTAGCCTGGAGAAGGCCCGGGAAAGCAGTAACTATTCAAGGTGGCCCAAGAATAAACCTAGCTGCCTCTCTCGTGCTATCTTTGAGACTATGTGCATCTTTTCTAACAGCTTTCAGTCTTAGTTTTCTCCTCTGATAAATGGGTTCAGTGTTCAAGGAGCTTATAGTGGCAAAAATAATAAATAAATAAATAAATAAATAAATATTCAAATTAAGACAGAGAAGAGGCAAGGCCTTCCTTACAGTAGAATTCCAACTCTTAATCTTGGGGGAAATGTGGAAATAGAGTTTGTATTTGGCAAACACCACATAGCCACCTCAATCAGTGTTAGAATTAGTGGACAGAGGCTGGCTAAGTGCTTGGGTATCACACATGAGGCCCTGGGTTCCGTCCCAGTGCTGTGTAAGCTGAACAGGTGGGGTTTTCCTGCAGTCCCAGTCCTCAGAAGGTAAAGCAGGAGAGTCAGGAATTGTAGGTCATTCTTGCCAACATAATGAGTTCAAGGGTAGCCTAGGATATGTGACACTCTATTTCAGATACATGAGTAAAAGAAGAATACAAAGATGGAGAGAGCAAACGTGACGAGAGGCAGCTGCTCACTGGGCTGGGAGACTTGGACCACTTGTTAGTCATTTATCAGTTGCAAAGGGAAGAACGGTGGCTCTGCAGAGAAGAGAGCTGGCAAACGCTACCGGCATCAAATAATCAGAGTTGACATTCCAAGTAATGACATAAATTGACATCATGTACCATTCAATCTATACTCTGAAAAGGGCATGGTGATATTCTTGCTCGAAACATGTAGCCTGGACCTAATCTTGAGGGAACATTGGACAAATCCAAGTGGAAGCTTATTCTGTGATTTTCAAACTGGCCAGCACTCCCTCTTCAAATTATCTCAAGGAAACTAAAGATGTTGTCTAGGCCAAACTCAAGTCCTTTATCAGCCTTTGGCGTCCTGGGATTACAGATGTGTGCTGTGTGCCAGCTGGCTGAGTTATTTGTCCTCTGGATTAACTAAGTGTTGTCTGTGTTAGTTAAATAACTAACTAATTAATTTTGGGGACCAGGCCTCATGTATGCTAGGCCAACTCTCTACATAGCTAAGGATAATCTTGAACTGATCCTATAGCCTCCCAAGTGCCAGAATTCAGGAGTGAGCTGCCCCGGCCTGTCCCTGTAATGTACTAGGGCTCAAGGGCAGAGGCTTGTGCATGCTAGAAGGAACTCTACTAACTGAGCTATGGTTTCCGTCCAATTTGGGGGGTTGGTGTTTGACTATATGTAACTGTGTCAAATGTTATAGTGTTTAGGTTGGTTGAACGATATACGGGGATTATTTTCCAAATTTTACATAAATCTAAATTTCTTTCCAATGAAAAGTCCACAAACATCTAAGTGGGGTAGTAATATACGCTCACTCAGTGTTGTAGAGGGCAAGCATCGAGCGTGTCCAGCAGTCTTCTCAGAGAAGCAGCCTGGACCTGCACTCCCTCTTGGGAATATCATAATCTGTTCCTCTGTGCATGTACGATCCCAAGAACAAACGAATGTTACTCATTGACTCCTCCGAGGAGCACCAGCCGTCTACCTGAAGGAAGACTGCAGGGTATCCGTGAGCAGCAATGGGACAGATGTGCCTCTTCTGGAAGAGAGTGCTGGGGCTCCTGGGGTTATGGGCAGGGGGAGAGAGTTACAGTAATGGGCTGGAATCCTTTCTTTACTGGAAGAGACCCCAGTTAAGGAGACTTGATTCCACTACAGCTTATAAATGATGGAATGCTGATACAGCGCTCTTCCTAGTTGTCAGCGCGAAGCCTGCTTCTCACATTCTCTTCTTGGAGAGAGTGTACATAGGGGTGTTGTTGCTGTTATTTTTAAATTTATTTGTGTGTTGGGGTGCCCATGCTAATAGCACCCATGTCAGGTCAGAGGACAATCTGGGGACTCAGAGTCAGTTGTCTCTTTCTACCCTGTTCGTTCTGGGTGTTAAAACAGGATCCTCCTGCTTAGTAGCAACTTCCTCTATTTGCCAAACATCTCACCAGCGCAAGCATGTGTAGGGTTTTGCTTGTTTCCTTGATTGTTTCAGTTCAGGGAGACTCAACACAGAACTTTGCCTATCACTGAGCCCAGGGCATGCTTTTAATCTTGTTTTCTGAGAGGGCCAGTGGGACACATGGCCCACCACACATGCTAAGCAGCAGTGATTACCTTAGAGAGACAATAGCCAAACTTGAATCCAATTGGTTACCTGTGATGGGAACTTAGTTTATTCTAACTTAATCCAGTTGTTCCCTCTACAGGGAAACCAGTTGGGTGGCAGAGAAGCCACAAAGGTGAGAGACTTGTG
Source organism: Mus minutoides (assembly GCA_902729485.2). Taxonomy (NCBI): domain Eukaryota; kingdom Metazoa; phylum Chordata; class Mammalia; order Rodentia; family Muridae; genus Mus; species Mus minutoides. Next base: position 243,182 of record LR750171.1, on the reverse strand, counting down.
TCGGGGATGTGTTTGGTGGCTCATAGGACCATGAGTACTTAAAATCTTAGAGAATCCTGGCTATTTGTGAGGACAGAGATTAAATTGGACCATGAAGCCCAGTCAAGGATTCATGCCTTAAGGGGTCTCCTACCCACTTAGTTATTGTGTAAAAGCAGGTTCTCCCTGCTCCCATGCCCCTGCCTCTAATATTGACTTTGCTTAGGCCTCAGGTAGCCTCCCTGTTGTTAAATACAACAGATATCTCTGTCCTCTTCAGCCAGACTTCTTAAAATGACTTCTTGTGTGTTGCTCAAAATGGTTCACTGAAAACAATACAGAGCTCAGCTCAACTGGTTTCAAAAGCAGTGTGGACCCATTGATTCTTTAGGCAAAAGACCAATCAATGGTTAGTAATCTTAGGTTCTAAAGTTTTTCTCTCTTGGTCTCTAGGAGGTATTGGCTTTGTCTGCAGTCCAGGTTCCCAAATTGGTAAAAGGCTAGGAAGATGGCTCTCAACAGTCAATGATGCTTTTTTATGTCAGGTTTGGGGGAAAAGGGTCTCCTACCTCGGTTCTATTTGAGCCATCATCCTAAGCCAACTTACCTTATTCAACCATAAACTCATAGGCTACTAAGTCCCCAACCAAGTGTGTGATGAGAGCAAAGCCATAGACCTCACAGTCTCAGTCACCTGATATGAAGGGGAGAGATGGGCATGATGGTACGCAACTCTTTCTCTTCTCCTTTGACTTCTTATCGGTCCTTCATCTCATCCTCTGAACACTGAGCCTGTGCCGAGCTTCCCACTTCCAGTGCCCAAGTTCCTTGTTCTTCCCCTATCAAATTACTCACCATACTTTATTAGAATTTGTCAAATGGGAACTCTCTTCCTCCTTAGTCTAAGGTGCATGAGTGCAAAGTACACGAGCGTACTGCTCGCCCTGCTCTGCATCAGGAAGACCATACTGCAGCCAGGACTTGGTTAAACAGCCTTGTTGTGCAGACCAACACTCTCCTAAAAATGTCTGTGATTTCCTTACCAATGCTGGTGACCTAACTCCCACTTCATGTATGAACAAAGGGAGCCTCAGAGAGGTTGAAATGTGAAGGGCCGAAACTGATGTTCGAACCTCTGTTCTCACTCCAGGAAGTGTGGGTTACTATCGCTCGACCTACAGACAGCAAAGATCTGTAAAGTCTGAGGGCATGACTTTGTCACAGTGCTGGTAGAGGTCAGGTGCAGTGATGGGACCCTGGGGTCGTCATTCTCATGGGGAAGTGCTTCCTTCTGTCTAGGCTAAGGCTCTCCTAACTCATTCTTCTGCATCTTGCAGCATAAGATGGCACTGTCTAGGATACCAAAGGACAAAGGGTTCAGATGGGAGGAGGCGTTGGCATTCTAGAGCTGACAGCACTGTGAAAGCATCCTTTTATGGAAAGGTGTGTTTCACACAGTATTCATGACGACCCAGGGGAGAGACAGCACTTCTCCCTTCTGAAGAAGGCGAGGGCTAGAAAGACTGAACACCTTACCTAGGACAACAGAGGTTTTAGTATATGTGCTGCCGAAGCAAGCACAGAGGTTTTAAATATCAAAATTCTGACTTGAATCCAAGCAGCCTCAACTTAGAATCTATGGTCTCAGTCAAAAAGCATAATTCAGCTAGGTGCAGCCTGTACACCCATGACCCCAGTACTCAGGAAACTGAGGCAGGAGGATTGGGAGTTAAAGGTCAGCTTGGCTTATAAAACAAGTCCCTGTTTCAAAAACAAAAATGAAAGTGGGGAGAAAGAGGAAGAGGTGACAACAGCTGCCACTATAAGTCACCCAGACCTGGGGTGCCACCGTAAGTCACCCAGACCTGGGGGTGCCAAGCTATCGTCTGCCAATCAGAAAACAAGTTTCAGGTCAGTCTGGGCAACTAGTGAGACTTCATCTCAGAAGATAACTAAAAGTGTTAACTGTCCATCTCAGTGGTAGAGTTCTGACAGTGTGGGGGAGACCCTGCATTTACTCCTTAGTCCTTCGCCAGGAAAGCAAGAGTGGGGTAGTGGGAGGGTGGAGTTGAGGGTAGGATGTGGGTGGTGGAGAGCAGTAAAATAGAGACGTACCATTCTCCCTTTGGCTGCCCCTCTCTGACCTTCTGTCACTGGGAAACAAGGGGGAAACCACCACGGTTTATGTGAGTTTCATCATAAAATAAAGCTTTACCTTTTTAGAACTGGCTGATTGAACATTTTACTCTCATCTTAGCAATACATATTTATGAAGGACTTGTTATAAGTACTGCAGAATACTACAGTGTTCCTGAAACAACATTAAGATCAACCCAGAGAGCTTTGTGTGGAAAGTGGAGGGAGAGGCCTTGGTAGACGCCCCAGCAGAGTCTTGCTTCAGATGCTGAGGAAGCCAGGAGCTCAGATGTACCCACCATCCCTGCTCTTGCTATCTCTCCCTCAGCTATCCTCTGGCACGACCCTATTCACAGGAAGGTTATTTCCTTGTGTCAGCCCCGATGGGTCTAGAAGTGACCATCTGGCAGGGGAGCAGAAGCGATTGATGCTTTGGGGCACACTCTTCTGAGCCAGAAGCTGACCTTTCCGAAGGGTGAGTCTGAACTTAAAAGGATGGTGGGAGAGAGCACACGATGTGTCTGCAAGAAGGAAAATCAAACCCTCTGCCAGAAGAAAAAGTAGATGCTGGCCTGCCCCGACAACGTCCGATGTCATTACACTGTGCTAGACAAGAAGACAGAGAGTGAAAGAACTGCATCACGAGGAGAAGACAATGTGTCCTCTTCGAAGTAGCACATCTGCAGTGGGAGATGAAGAGTAGCATTTGGGGTTGAAACAATTATAAGAAGAGCATCCTACCGAGCACAAAACTGCTCTAGGAAAGCACCCAGTCTGGTGCTCAGAGAAGAAAGAAGGAGCCATACATGAGGGGATCGGGTAGAGATGAAGACTTGGAAAAGCAGAAGAACAGAGGAAAGAAAGGAGAGGAAAGAAGGGAAATGGGGGTGGGGTGGGTGGTGGAGGGTGCGTTTCCCAAGCATGAGAGAAACTGAGAAATTGAGCGGCATCCTTTAAAAAAAAAAGAATTATTATTTCCAGTTCGTATTATGAATAAAACCACTATAGTCAGTAGCAAGTGCCCTTGTGGTAGGACTGTGCTTCCCTTGGGTATGTGCCCAGAAGTGGTACAGCTGGGTCTTGAGGTAGATTGATTCCCAATTTCTAAGGAACTGCCATCTTGATTTCCAAGGCGGCTGTACAAGTTTGGACTCCTACCAGCAATGGGGGCATGTCCCCCCGCCCCCGCACATCCTCACCAGCATGAGCTGTCACTTGTGTTTTTGATCCCAGCCATTTTGACAGATGTAAGATGGAATCTTAGAGTCGTTTTGATTTGCATTTCCCTGATGGCTAAGGATGTTGAACATTTCTTTAAGTGCTTCTTGGCCATTTGATATTCCTTTGTTGAGAATTCTCTGTTTAGATCTGTGGGACTCCTAACAGTGTGTGTGTGTGTGTGTGTGTGTGTGTGACACTCTTCTGCCTGCTTTTGGAACCCTTGTCTTCCTGCTAGGTTGCCTTGTTCAGCTGTAATAGAAGGGGAGGTGCCTAGTCTTATTGCAACTTGATATGCCATGTTTAGTTGATATCTCGGAGAAACCTGCCTTTTTCTTAAGGGATATAGAGAAGGAGTGGATGGGGCTGAACTGGGAGGAGAGAAGGGAGGGAAAACTGTGATTGGGATGTAATATATGAAAGAAGAATAAATAAAAAATTTTAAGAATTATCACCACCACCATCATCATCATCATTTGGGGGTTTTGAGACACAATTTCTCTCAGCCTTGGCTGTTTGAGAATTATATAGACTAGGCTGGCTTCAAACTCACAGAGATCTGCCTGCCTCTGCCTCTGCCTCTGCCTCTGCCTCTGCCTCTGCCTCTGCCTCTGCCTCTGCCTCTGCCTCTGCCTCTGCCTCTGCCTCTGCCTCTGCCTCTGCCTCTGCCTCTGCCTCTGCCTCTGCCTCTGCCGAGTGCTGGGATTAAAAGCATGCAAGACCATGCCTGTTCTTATTTTTTGCTCCGTTGGTCAGGTGCTTGCCTCGTATGCAAAGGCCCTGGGTTTAACTTCCCAAATCACATCAAAACAGGAATGATGGTGCCTGGAAGTAATCCTAGCACCTGGATAGCAGAGTCAGGAGGGTTCAGAGTTCAAGGTCAGAGACGAGCACAGGTTCAAGCCAGACAAATCCCAGCACAGGGAAGGGGACAAATACAAAGTCCCACCCATAGCCAAGAAGCAGTTTGTAATCAGTGCCTCCTGAGAAAAGGAAAACCAGTTTTCTCCAGTGGATATCACTGGGTTTATCAACTCTGCTGCATGCAGACCCCATGGCCAATAGTAGTTGGCCAATTCAAAAGAGACTGTACGTTGTTGTTCATTTTATGTGTGTAAGTGTGTGTGTGTAAGATTTTGGTTTTATTTTGGTATTTCTTGTCTTATTGTTTTTGTTTTTATTAAACAAAAGAGAGAGGAAAAAAAACATGAAGTTGGTAGGGGTAGGAAGAATGTGGGATGATTTGGGAGAGGGAAAATAATATGATCAAAATATATTTTATGAAAATAATTTTAAAAATAAAATTTAAAATATTAAAAAAGGAAACAAAGAGGGGCTGGTGAGATGGCTCAGTGGGTAAGAGCACCCGACTGCTCTTCCGAAGGTGATAAGTTCAAATCCCAGCATCCACATGGTGGCTCACAACCATCCGTAACGAGATCTGGCACCCTCTTCTGGAGTGTCTGAAGACAGCTACAGTGTACTTACATATAATAAATAAAATAAATCTTTAAAAAAAAAAAAAAGGAAACAAAGAGAGATCCTTTTTAAAAAAAGAAAAAGCTGGGCATGGTAGCACACGCCTTTAATCCCAGCACTCAGGAGGCAGAGGCAGGTGGATTTCTGAGTTCGAGGTCAGCCTGGTCTACAAAGTGAGTTCCAGGACAGCCAGGACTATACAGAGAAACCCTGTCTCGAAAAAAAAAAAAAAAAAAAAAAAAAAAAAAAAAAAAAAAAAAAAACCAAAACAAAAAAAAAACCAAAAAAGAAAAAAGTTCAAGGTCATTCTTTGCTACATCTTAAGTTCGTGACCAGCCTGGGATATATGGGACCCTGTCTCAAACAAGCCTATATAGCCCACCAGCCACCATCTTTGTTATAGTCCCTAAACAGCAGAATTCAGTACTTGCCAACACCATGTGTCAGAAATACAAGTTGGCTGGAGTTCTCTGGTAGTAGAGTCACCCTCTGGGCTGTGACCTAATTGTTATCGTTGACACTCCTAACGAAATCCACTGACAAACAGAAACAGAACACATCTTATAAAGTAGAAGACTTGTTTGCTCAGAAGTGCTTGCACCAAAACAGTATGTACTTTGGAAGGAATTCCTAGAACCCCTTTGGTTTGAGCAAATCCAATAAGTGAAAAGCTTATTCTATACCAAAAGAAGGCTAATTCAGGGGAATCATCCACTTTGCAAAATAATGCTGCACTTTACATAAACATTCCCCTGTGGTACTTCCTCCCACATGACGCCCTTGTTAGCATGTTTGTAAGTATAGCGACATCGGGCTCATTGAGTTTAGGGGGCACTGGTGGCATGGCGATGAAGGAACCATGGTTGGGAAATGGTTACAGACCAGCACAGGAGCTCTCCTTGACAGGTTCCAGCAGCTCCGGGTGTTTCTAGACACAGGCCTCTGAAGCCCCAGGGAGATGACTTTGGGGCAGGAGGCTGCTCTCATGGATTTCATAAGAGGAAGGCACACCTGGTTCTAGGAGAATTGAGTGACTCACTGAAGGTTACCAGCGAGTCAGAGGGCAGGCCCAGGCCTTCCTAGCTGGCCCCAGTAGGCTGTGCCTCATGGAGGCTCCTCCCTCATACTTAATTTCTACCTTCTTGAATGTGAACTGGACTTAGTGACTTGCTTGCAACCCAGAGAAAATGGAAATATAGTTGCTTCCAGGTGGAGGATACACAAACAATACCTTAACTAAGATTAGTATCAAGGTTTTTATCACCAGATAAAACTGACTGAGACCTAGGGAGGTGGTGCAATGACAAAGTGCTTGGCTTGCAAGCATCAGGTCCAGAGTTCAAGCCCCAGTGACCATGTAAAAAAAAAAGCTTGACACGGTGGTATGTGCTTTTAATGCCAGTGCTCGGCAGCAGAGACAGGCAGACCCCTGGGGCTCATAAGTCATCTAACTTAGCCTACTCAGGGAGATCTGGGCCAGTGAGAACTTGATTCCAAATCCAAGATGGATGGCGCCTGAGGAATCACACCTGTTTAGTTTACTGCCTGCTGCTGTGGTAACCACCACATCCAAGAGCAACTTGGGAAAGGAAAGGGTTTATTTGAATTACAGGTTACAATCTAACCTGAAGGAAGGCAGGAACTTTGGAAACAGGAATTGTAGCAAGGCCTACAGAGGAATGTTGCTTACTGGCTTGTTTGGCATGGCTTGTCAGCCTGCTTTCTCATACAACACAGGTGCCTACCTGCCTAGGGGATGGTACCACCCACAGTGGGCTGGACCCGCCCACATCAACCAGCATCAAGAAAATGCCCCCATAGGTATGTCCACAGATCTATCTGTTGGAAGCAGTTCCTCAATTGAGATTTCCTCTTCCCCATGTGAAATTTGTGTCAAGTTGACAAAAAACTAGCCAGAACAGAGTCTGAGGTTGTTCTCCAAATTCCACATGCATGCACATGCAGCTCCTGTGTGTGTGAGAGAGAGTGCATGTGTGCACACACAGGCCCGTAGACGATTGGTACCAAGTACCAAGCAAATGCTTTGTAGTGTCTGGCAACTGCCATACTTTGGTTTAATTAAGAGAAATAGCGGTTGTTAACACTAAGAGTCATTCTACAAAACAACTGACAAATACTCTCCAAAATCTGTCAGAGTCCTGAAAGGCCAAGGGACTGTCACTGTCACAGACTGGGAAGGATGAGAAGGGACTGTCACAGACTGGGAAGGATGAGAAGGGACTGTCACAGACTGGGAAGGATGAGAAGGGACTGTCACAGACTGGGAAGGATGAGAAGATAATGGAGTTGGAGGGGGATCTCAGAATAGAAGAGGGATATTCATGGGAAATCAGTGGACATGGAAATGTGTTTTCATAAAACAAAACAAAAGACCCCTGGAAATAAAACAAGTACCACACACCAAAATTAACCAGACCTGTATAACTCAGTGAACTTTTATACGGTGAGAATAGTTAACGTCTTCATTTGGACAAATGGACGTGGCTGCAGGCTTAGGGTAGATGAGAACTATTTTTTGCAACTCTTCTGTAAATCTGGAAATATTTCCAGAGAAATTTCTTGCTTTAGAATCAAACACAGGCAGCTCTGTTCTTGTTGTTTGGGGAAACTGAGGTAGTGTTGTGGCTGGGGGGAATGTCTGACCAGGTCTGGACAGCTTATTTTGTGGAAGGAACCTATCCCATTTTCCATAGACTACAACACCTCTCATCGTCTTTGTGGAGATTATCCCAGCTTCCTGTTAGACTATAAAGATGCCACTGGTGGGGGTGTGTCAAGGGGGCCTCACCAGAAAGCTGTACTGCCAAGCCAGGGAGAAAGATGAACCCAGGCTATGTGGAGCTTGTCCACAGAGCCTGGCTAGCTTCTCAAAAATGGTTGACAGGACTTTGGAAATCTCTTAAATGAAGAGTATAAAGTTAATCAACACATCACGCTGTCTGGTATATGTTACATACAGTGACCAAAAGGAGAGGAGGGAACCTAGAGAGTCGTGTGGTTATTTCTTGCTGATGCTGACAATCTCCAGGTATGGCCACCCTCAACTTCTTCTCTTCAAGTACTCTGCCTGGCCCATTGGTGGTCACCATGGCATTTCCTTTGCATTGAAAAGTAGCTAGCCTCCCTTGTGGTGCTGGTGAATGCCTTTAATCCCATTGCTCTAGAGGTAGAGGCAATCGATCTCTGTGAGTTCGAGACCAACCTGGTATACAAAAAGCCAGGGCTACACAGAAAACACTGTCTGGAAAAAAAAATCAAAACAAAAATTAAAAAAGAAAGAGAGAGAGAGAGAAGGAGAGAGAGAGAGAGAGAGAGGGAAGGAAGGAAGGAACAATATTTCAGGTATATATTAAGTAAGGACTTGGAATCACTCAAATAACGGGCTAGAAGACATCAGTGACAATCTCCACCTGGACCTCTGCCCAGTGGCCATTGAATACAATGGGCACAGGGTCTGCAGGGCCCGTGTTTCTGATGTTGCCCGTACCTGGAATGTCCTTTTTATTTTTATTGAAGTGTCTGTGTGAGCCTATGGCACGTGCATATGTGTTCAGGAGAGGGAGTTGGATCTCCCAGAACTACAGTTACAGGTGGGTGTGAGCTGCCTGACATTGGTGCTGAGAACTGAACTCTGGTTCTCTGTAAGAGCAGCAGCACGTGCTCTAACCTCCTGGGTCATCTCTACAGCTTCTGGAACATTCTTGTAGACATTTACGATCTCATCTCTCCCAGGTCTACTCTGAATACAGCTTTCCTGGTCCAACTTTAAGTGCTAATCTCTCCTTCTATAACCCTTTGTCTTCTTCCCCCTTATTAACACACATATGATGTGTTAGCTTCCATATTTGCATTCATCTTCCATCTATAGAAACACACCTCCAGGGACGTAGAGTTTTACTTTAAAAAGAACTTGATGTAAATCCAGAACTTAAGGTGGATGTAGCAGAGTTGCCACACACTGACTCTCTGTATGACGGTCTAGGGCCCACAGCTTCACTGATGGAGGTTTCAGGCTGATGAAGGGTGAACAGTTCCCTCTACAGATGAAGCATGACATAGTATATCATCGCTGTTAGACAAGAGATGATCTCCAGCTTCAAACAGGAAGTCAGAACAGTGTTCTAGGCTGGGTGGGTTACATTTCTCCCCTATGGCCATTCAGCTCTGCCAGGGTAGTGCAAAGAGAGTCATTGGTGATGTGTGCAGAGGCCTGGCCATGTGCATAAAATTATCATTGGACACTGGAATCTCAATCTCATTTAACATTTTGCTTCCCTGTTCAGATTTTTTTTTTCTGCTACCCACTGCAGAAGGCTCAAGTTCAGTGCTCACAACCCTCTGTAACTTGTTTCAGGGATCTAATCTCCCGTTCTGGCCTTCTCAGAAACCAGACATGCACATAGTGCACATACATACACGCAGGCAAATCATGCATACACGTAATATAAAAATAAATAAATCTTGAAATGAGCATAAAACCTACTGGTCTGTAAGTCATATAGGAGTCTACAGTAAAACTTTGGCTTACGGGCTGTAGTTAGTAGAACACTGATCTTGAGGAACTCCAAGTATCTCCAAGTATGGGAGAGCAATTCAGTTTCCAGGCAAATAGCCAGAAGACTATGCATTTTTAAAAGAAGTATTACTCGTATTGTGAATAATATGACTTCATGAATATTCATAGCAATTTCTGCATTCAAGACACTTTATGGCCACCGTGACTGGGTGAGAAGGTGCCAGGCAGGAGTTAAAGGGAAGAAACCGTTGTGGGCTCAAAATGTCAAGTATGTTAACAATCCTCCTTTCCTTCCTGTAGGAAAGGTGATGGGTGTGTGCAGGAGCAGAGGCAGGGCATCCCACGCAGGCGACACAAGAGTCAGCCTGGCCAGATGCGAACACAGAATGATCCTTAACTCTTTCCACGAGCCAGTTAGTTCTGCTGGGCCCGTTGCCTGAAATACGCACCCCAGCCTCAGACAGTCGCTGCATTATTCAAGGTTCAGCATAGAAACACAGCATGTAGCAGATATATCTAATTGTCAAAGATTGGCTCACATGGCTTTGGAAGCCGAGAAGGCCTGTGACCTGCTGTCAGTAAAGATGGACGCCCAGGAAAGCTCAAGTTCAAAGCCCAAGCGAGAAGCAGAGAGCCATTCTGTAAGACCTGGCCTGGTGTTAAGCAGAGGCGGCTATCACTGCAATTAGGAAGCCATCTTTCTGCACCCTTCTCTTCTACTCAGGCCATTGGGAGGACATTCTCTTTCACTGACTCTGCTGATTCAAATACCATTATCACCTACCAACACCCCAACAGACATAACCAGCATATAAGGTTATCTAGCTACCTGAGCACCCCATGGTCCTGTCACACTGACTGAGCGACCTACTACAGCTATCTTTTGTCAGTAGGAAAGGGGTGTGCAAGGTGTGCGTCTGTGTTTGTGCATGTGTGAGTGTGTGAGTATGTGTGAGTGTGTGTATGTGTTTGTGTATGTGTGAGTGCTGAGTGTGTGAGTGTGTGTGATACAGACATGTTCAGAATAGGACCAGTTTGAACCTATCACCTTTCTGATTACAGAGCAGATGAGTTACTCGAGGAGTCAAAATACAAGGCAGTGCTAACATCCCTAGATACGATGCTCCTGCCTCTCAATTCACACTCAGCTTCTAGATACGATGTTCACACCTGTGAGCTCACACACCCAACTTCTGGATACGATGCTCCTGCCTCTCAATTCACACTCAGCTTCTAGATACGATGTTCACACCTGTGAGCTCACACACCCAACTTCTGGGTACGATGCTCATGCCTGTGAGCTCACACACTCAGCTTCTGGATACGATGCTCATACCTGTGAGCTCACACACCCAGCTTCTGGATACGATGTTCACACCTGTGAGCTCACACACCCAGCTTCTGGATACGATGTTCACACCTGTGAGCTCACACACCCAGCTTCTGGATACGATGCTCATACCTGTGAGCTCACACACCCAGCTTCTGGATACGATGCTCATACCTGTGAGCTCACACACCCAGCTTCTGGATACGATGCTCATGCCTGTGAGCTCACACACTTAGCTTCTGGATACGATGTTCACACCTGTGAGCTCACACACCCAGCTTCTGGATACGATGCTCACACCTGTGAGCTCATGTTCAGCTTTGTTTTGTTTCATTTTGTGGCACTTATGGCAAATGTGATTTATTTAGTTAAGCAAGGATTCATCCTTTAGCGTTTTAGAGCTACTCAAAATGTATTTTTATAAACTAGGCTTGGGCTGGAACTCTGGCTCAGCAGTTGAGAGCACGGGCTGCTGCCCTTGCCAAGGACTTAGGTTCAATTCCCAGCACTCACTTGGCAGCTAAGCCATCTCTAACACAAGTTTCAGGGGGTCTGACCTCCTCTGGCCTCCACAGGCATCAGGCATAAATGGACATATGTGTAGGCAAGACATCCATATGCATAAAATGAAGTAATAATAATAAACCACACAAATTCAGAGTATCATTTTTCTCTTCATATCTGACTTGTTGTTAATGGTGTTTTAAAAATAATTTATTTATTCCCTTTACAACCTAATATCAGCCCTTCCTCTCCTTCTACTATCCCCATTCCATTCTCTTTTGAGAAGGGAAGCTCCCCCTGAGTGTCAACCCCTACATCCCCCACCCCCACATACACACAAATTAAGTTGCCATGGTACTAGGCACATCCTCTTCCACTGAGGCCAGACAAGGCTGTCTATTTAAGGGCCACGGGATCCATAGGCAGGCAGGCAGGCAGGCAACAGGCTTAGGGGCAGCCAGCCCCTGATCCAATTGTTTGGGAAACCCACATAAAGACCAAGCTGCTTATCTGCTACACATGTGCATGGTGATAATGCCAGGAAAGGTGTTAATGAGTGGAAGGATCCACTTCAATATGAGGTTCTCAAAGATACCAGAACTGGATGTCTCATGGTTACTGAAGTCTCTTATGTCTGCCTGTAGTTTCACTATTCCGGATTGATTGACATAGAAACAGCATTCTTCCTGCAGGAATAGGCAGAGGCCACCTTTAGCTGTCAAGAGGTCTAGTCCGCACCGGTTTTGAAGCACCACAGCTGCCAAGGAATCGATTTGCTTTTGGATAGTAAGCACAGCTTAAATGAATAGCAGAGAAAAGATGAAAAGGCCATAACTAATCCAGTGTCTCGTCCAGCGAGGTTGAGTTTGGCTACTGGAGTGAAGCCTCTAGGATGGGAGACAAGATGGGTGGTCTTGATGTCTTCTGAAGCTTAATGGAGCACGGTCCTGTTAGGGTTAATGTGTATGAAGAGGAATTATCTTTAGGTGGGGGAATGAAGGGTTTCAAGTGAGACAGGTGAACCCAATGAGAGAGTCCCTTGAGCTTAGCAGCTGTAGGAGTTACAAGGATTACCTTAAAAGGACCCTGCCAGGTGAAGGTCGATGACCTGGAGAGGATAAAAGGACTTGGTATCCAACATTAACTGGTAATGGACAGGAGACAGAGTGTGGTCGAGGTAGGTGTGATGGTCAGCAAAGTTCCATAGGAGAGAACGGAGATGAGAAATGGGTAAGCAAATGATCTGGAATGGGAGAGCTTTTGGGCAAGAAGCCAGGAGTTAGGACTAGACGTTCGTGCATGAGTTTGAAAGGTGAGATGAGGAGAGGTCGCTTGGGGAGAGCTCAAAATCTGAAAAGAGCCAGGGGCAGGAGCTTTACCCAGTCTAGATGAAGTTCCTGTGACAGTTTAACAAGAGTAGTTTTTAAGGAGTGGTTAGTTTTTTTCTACCTTGCCTGAAGATTGAGGTTGGTAAGGGATGTGAAAGTGCCAGGGGATGTCTAGGGCCTTAGATAGGATCTGAGAAACTTGGGAGGTAAATTCAGGTCCGTTGTCTGATTGGAGAGAGACCGGAACACCAAATCGAGGGATGATCTCTCGGAGGAGAAGATCAGAGACTATCTGAGCCCTTTTATTAGTTGTGGGGAATGCTTCTACCCACCCTGAGAAGGTGTCCACCAAGACCAGGAGGTATTTGACACGTCTGAAGCGGGTATATGGGTGAAATCAAGTTGCCAGTCAGTTCCAGGAATGGAACCTCTAGCCTGATGAGTGGGAAAAGGAAGGCCACAATACCTTGAGTTGGAGTTAGATGTCTGACAGATCTTACAAGAGGTAGTGATAGATTTTAGGAAGTGTAGGTCTTTAGGAGTGGGCTGTAGGTGAGTTTTAACAAAGGAGGATAGTGCTTGGCTATTAGGATGAAAGAGCCGGTGAAGATATGATAAAGTTTGGTTTAGGAAGGAGGGTAGAAATATTGATAGGTGGACATGATTGGAAAGTGAGCATGGGGTCTTCTATTAGAGCCACCTGGAGAGAGAGAACTCTAGAGGGAGGTAGAGTCTGTAATCCTTTATACGTTAGGAGCTGTGACAGATTATGAGAAGAGAAGACAGTTATTCTGGAATGATGAGTTCAGTGGCTGCTAGAGTGTGAATACAGGGTGCCCATTCCTGAATGGTTAGGTTTAGTTTCTTTGACAGGTATGCCACAGGTGCAAAAGAAGGTCCTATTTGGTGGCCCAAGTCTCCAAGGGCAAATCCCTCCTTTTCTGTTTCATAGAGGGAAAAAGGATGAGTCAGGTCAGGAAGATGCAAGGCCTGTTGGAGCCTCTGAAAGGGTTTGGTAATAGATTTTAAAAGAGGTTCGTGGGTGGGGCCTGATGCAGCTTCGTATAGAGGGCGAGAAAGAAGAGAAAAGGAAGGGACCCACGAACGTAAAAAAACTGGCTATTCCCAAGAATGACAAAATTTCTTCCTTTGTGGACAGAACAGTTAGAGATTGGATCAGATTCTTTCTGTCCAATGTAATAGCCTTGTGAGTTGGGGTGATTGTTAGTCCCAAATAGGTAACCTGAGGAGTGGACAGTTGGACTTTGGAGGGTGAGACCCTATAGCCACGATTAGAGAGAATTCAGAAGAGCTGAGGTGTCAGTCTGGCTGATTTCTAGAGAAGGGCTACAGAGAAGGACATCATCTATGTCTTAGATTTAGGAAGAGATAGAGATAGTAGGTCAAAAGCTAAGGCTTGCCCAAATAGATGTGGGCTATCCCGGAATCCCTGAGGTAAGACAGTCCAGGTCAGTTGGGTAGAAAAGTGGGTATCAGGATCTGTCCAGGTAAAAGCAAATATGTTTTGTGACTGGAAATCTAGAGGGATAGAGAAAACGCATCCTTAAGATCTAGGACTGAGAAATGGGAAGTACCTGAGGGGATAGTAGAAAGAAGTGTGTAGGGGTTAGCCACAAGTGGGTGGAGAGTCACCACTGCAGAGTTAATACGTCTGAGATCCTAGACTAAACGATAGGCACCATTGGGTTTCTTTACTGCCAGTATAGGGGTGTTAAAGGGAGAAGAGGTAGGGCGAAGGGGTTTCTTTCTCCACAGGTCAGAGATGATTGGCTTGAGTCTCCTGAGGCTTTGGAGAGAGAGGGTATTGAGCCTGGGTGATATACCTGGTAGGGTCCAACAATTGGATGATAACAGGCAAATGGTGTTTAGTGACAGAGGGGCTCTGGATATCCCAGACTCAGGGATCTACCTGTGAAGCTGGTAAAGTGAATGACATGGTATTGTTAGTAGGTTGGTTGCCTAAAAGGAGGAGCAGAGGACCGCTGGTTCAGGTGAATGTGGGGAGCAAAAGAAGTAGAGGCTCCCAGCCTAGATAGGAGGTCTCTCCCAATAAGGGCATAGGACGTGTGGGAACTACTAAAAAGGAATGAGTGAGAGGTACACCCCTAAAAATGCAATTGAGTGGTGGGGTCTGATATGGAAGGTAAGGTTGTCCTCCTACCCTGACAATAGGAAAACGAGAGGGGGATGTGGGCCCCCCAAAACTCCGTTAGGACCGAGTAAGTGGCTCTGGTGTCCAAGAGGATAGAGATGGGTCGCCCACAGACCACGATGTCTACCCTGAGCTCTCTGTTCGTGATGGTAGTGGTCAGGAGCCTGGGCCTCCTCAGTTGGCCATAGCTAAGCCTAGGATATTGGTTGGAGGGCTATCTTGGGGTAATGTCACCCTGTTCTGCATAACACAGGGGCATTCAACGACCCAATGTCCCTTTTGATGGCACCTAGGGCATGGCCCCTCGGCTTGCATAGATTAGGGCAGGCTTTGGCCCAATGACCTTGTTGACCGCACCTATAGCAGGTGCCCAGTGGTCCCCGAGTCTTAGGAGACCATGAGCTAGGGGTAACAGCTGGGGCTGGGTGGACAGCCTTTGCCAGCATATTGTACTTCTGCTTGTGAACTCTCTCATCTCTCCCATGGTACACCTTGAAGGCCAGCACCAAGACTTCTGCCTGTGGAGTAAGAGGTCCCCTCTCCAATTTAGCTTTAATGTCGGGGTAGCTCTGGGAAAAGAAGTAATAGAGCCCCTTTAAGGCATTCTAAAAACTGAGATGGATTCTTCTGTTTGTCTTCGACAACCTCTTGAAGTTTTTTCAAAATTTATCAGCTTTAAAGCTGCTTTTCTCAGACCTGCCAAAAGACATGTAACACACCTGTCCTTGGCTAGAATACCACCTGCAGAATTATAATTCCATTAAGGATCCAGGTCAGGCACCGTTTTGCTCTGATTGGATATGCTCTATCTGTTTGATGAATTTCACCTGCATGCGCTCTTGCTTGTTCCCAAACTCGCCTGCGTTCCTCGGGAAGCAAATTGTTAGTATCATGAAAAGTCAAGCTGTATGACTGAGTGATATACTGAAACTCCTTGATAAAGGCAGAAGAATTAGAAGTATAGGAGCCCAATCTTTTCTCTGAGAAAGTTCGCTCAGTTAGAAGGGAGCATGTACTCTGACCAGACCATCCACCCCCACAGCTTCTCTTAAGGGAAGGACAGTTGCTGGGTTGGACTCTTCTAGGGGTGGAGAACTTGGGGTTTTGGTCATAGCCTTAGAGATAGTGATAGGCGGTGTGAAAACAGGTGCTAAGGTAGAGCGTTGGGAGGGGCCTGCAGGCAGTGCAGGAGAAGGAGGGAAGGGGCCTGCAGGCAGTGCAGGAGGAAAAGGGGAGGAGCCTGCAGGCTGTGCAGAAGGAGGAGAGCTGGAGGTGGCACGCCCTAGGGAGTCTAGGTGGCGAGAACTGAGGCAGCATTTTGGGTTCTACATGGCAGAGAAGCAGGCCTACAGTGGGCGAAAAGGAGGTGGTTCATATGCTGGGTCCAGTATCGTAGTATCGTCTAGTAGAAGTTGTGCAGGATTTATGGCTAACAGAAGTTGAGTGGGAGAGCAGGAAGAACACAAAGCAGGATTGGAACGGAGATGAATGAAAGACTTTAATAACCTCTTCCCGTTTACCGGTTCACTGGCTGTATGTGTTAAGATCCCTCAAAACAACTGGCTCTAAAGTGACAGTAAGTGGCCATTGGGAATCATTATCTAGTAAATATTAAGTCCAAACCTTATTGCAAAGAAATATCAATTTTGATGCCCTCAAAGGGGGCATCAGCTTCAAAGACTTGAGGTTTTTAGGAGACATCCCAGCGGTGTATCTGGGAGTATATTTTGCCCATGATCTGGAAGTTCCTGGTGTTCGTACTGGCGTCCCGAGAACAGCTCAGAAACCAAAAAGGAAGTCTGCCAGGCTAGAATGTCCAGGTTGTCACAAGGGGACTCTTAGTGGCCACCCAGTAGGTCCTGGACCTACTGTGGAAGTTGCTCCACCCTGGCGCCAGGGATTTCAGCCGAATCCCTAGGGTCCTGAGGAAAGAGAGCAACTTTCAGAAGAGAAAAGCAAGATCTAAATGGGCAATGTACTGTTGGCTGGGCCGCTACCCCTTAGTGGCCAGGCAGGGCTGGTCAGGCCCTGTTCTGAGAACTGGGGGGTCCGTCACACCACTGACAAGCCCTGTTGATTGTATGCCAGTGTCTGAGTGGGAATTTTTAGCGAACCAGTGAATGAGAATGTAAAAGCCCAGACTACAAGGCATGTGGAAGTGACACAGCTCATTTAAGGTTTTTGGGTCCCACCACGTGGTAGAAAATGGCAGACATCGGTGGGCTGCAACGGCACCCAAAATGGTGAGCAACGGAGGCTGCAAGCCCCCCCCCCCACACTGACCTTTGTGTGAGTGCCGAGCTGTTTGTAGGTCCTGCGCAATGGCGGGCCACATGGCAGAAACTTTTGGCAGAGGCTTCACCCAAAGTTCTGTCCCAGAGGGAGGAGGGAAGAGGGATGTGCGGGCCGCTGCGCGGGGGGGGGGGGGGGTGTGTTGCAGGGCTGTGGGATTCTTACTGTGAATGCTGTGTTCTGTGTCTGCCGCTGCTTCTGCTGGGGTGCTCCTCCCCCCCCCCTCCCCTGGCACACCAGGCACTGGTTGCTGTTGGTTTTACCACTTTTTCCAATCCCGGATTTCGGCACCGAATAATAGGAAAAATATCATATCTATATATGTTTTGGGCAGATTAACCAAACAGCAGACCAGGCCATGGTGGTTCCTTGTGGGAGAGGTTAATTGAGTGGGTGGGGGGG
The DNA here is from genome assembly GCA_902729485.2 of Mus minutoides. NCBI lineage: Eukaryota > Metazoa > Chordata > Mammalia > Rodentia > Muridae > Mus > Mus minutoides. The sequence goes on along the minus strand of LR750171.1, from coordinate 225,804 downwards.
CAGAGAAGAGGAAAAAGAGAGACAAAGGGGGGAGAGAAGAAAAAGAGAGCAAGGAGGGGGTGACTTCCTAATTTATATGGAAAATGATGTCACACCATTGAGGGTGGAGACTGAGCCAGGTGGATTGTGGGATTGAAGGTCGTTGTCCTGGCAACACAGGTCAAGGGTCACATAGTTAGGCAGGAATTGGAGTGTCCTGGTGCTAACACATGGGGCCTAGTTCTAGTCCATGCTTGCTCTTTGGTTAGTAATTCAATCTCTGGGAGCCCCCAAGGGTCCAGGTTAGCTGACTCTGTTGGTGTCCTGTGGAGTTGCTGTCCTGTTTGGGTCCCTCAATCCTTTCCCTAACTCTTCTATAAGATTCCCTGAGCTCCATCTAATGTTTGGGTGTGAATCTCTGCATCTCTTTCCATGGTTGCTAGGTGGAGCCTCTCAGGGACAGTTGTGCTAGGCTCCTGTCTGCAAGCATCATTGATAGTGCCAGGGATGGGTGCTTGCCCGTGGGATGGGTCTCAAGTTGGGGCAGCCAATGGTTGGCCATTCTCTCAATCTCTGCTCTACCTTTGTTCCAGCATATCTTGTAGGCAGGACACATTTTGGGTCAAAGTCTTTGTGGGTGAGTTGCTGTCCTTATCCCACCACTGGAAGTCCTGACTAGCTACAGGCAGTACCTACTTTAGGATCCATATCCCCCACCACTAAAAGTCTCAGCTAGAGTCACCCCATTGGACCCTCTGGGGCCTCTCCCTTTCCAGGTCTCTGGCACTTCCTAGAGGTTGCCTCCCCTCACCTAGCCAATCTCCCTTCTCTCTCCTGCTCTCCCTACAAGTATGATCTCTCCCCCTTCCCCTTCCCTTCCCCCTCCTTCCCTTCCCCCTCCTTTCCCTCTTCCTCCAGTTCTCTCCTTCCATCTATCTCTGAATCTACTTTGTTTCCCCTTCTGAGAAAGGATTTATTTATTCTTAAAACATTTTTAAAGTTTCAATTCTTAATTTTTTATTGTGTATGACTTAATGTTCATGTGTATGCACAAGTGAGTACAGTGCTTGCCCAGGTTAGAAGAGGATATCAGATCCCAGGCAGGAGTTACAGGTGGTTGAGAGATGCCTGACTTGGGTGCTGGGAACTGAATGTAATCATCTGTAAGAGTATTAAGTGCTCTTAACCCTGAGCCAGTGTGTGTGTGTGTGTGTGTGTGTGTGTGTGTGTGTGTGTGTCTCGGGCTGTGTCCTGCCTTGCTACTGGGGTGCCTAGCACACCACAGGCACGAAGCTCGGGGTGGGGGTGGGACAGAATGAAGTCCATATGGAGGTTCTCAGTCCTAGCTTTCCCCGGTGAGAAACAGTGGAGTCTGGGACAATTGTTGTGGTTCCCTGTCACCTGAGAATCCAGGGTTCTATCAGGAGTTGGTATGGAGGCAGGGGTATGGGGTGGAGCAGAGCCCAGGACAGGGGTGGAATCCAGGGTGATTCCAAGTGAGTGCTAAGAGTAAGAGAGGCTGGGAGAGAGAAGCCTTCTCTGGGAGATTTAGGCACTGCTCTTTTAAGAAGAAGGCCTCCTCCCCTCAAGGCAATCCTTGATGAAGAGCCGGTCCCTGCTTGTTCAGACTGCTATATCTGATGGCAAATGTGAATGCATACATCTTATTTAGGGTGATCCAGGAATTAAATGCCTTTTGCAGGAAGGAATGCCCAGGAAGGGAAGCTCACTGGCTGGACATGCAGGGCCTATCTAGATGCCTCATTAGCATGAAGAACTCCATGTTTTTATGCTACATGACTGAGTGCCATGGTCCTCTCAGTGGGATGTCATAGTTATGAGTTCCATGAAGGTAGAGTTAGACAGGGAATGGCCCCGCTCCTACCATTCTCAGTTCTGAGATTTACAGGGTTTGGACTCACTCAGCCTTACCAACTCTTCCATCTGGTAGTACTGTCCACTTGCCTCATATATATAAGTTGTTTCCATGCATACAGGAGCCCACAGAGGCCAGAGGATAACATTGAATCCATGGGAACTAGAGTCACACACAGTTGTGACTCACCGTGTGGGTGCTGGCTACTGAAGTGAGGTTTTCTGCCAGACCTATAGGCTCTTAAGCCACCTCTCCAATCTGCAGTTAGAGATGTTTTCAAATTACCCTTTTCCCCACATTGATCACATCCTTGGGGAATGGAAGAAAAAAGAAACTCAAATTCACACGTGCAGGAGAACCTCCTTTCTCTTCATTTCCTTTCTCATTCTCTCAGGGGAAAAGGAGCTTGCATCAAAATACATACATACATACATACATACATACATACATACATGAATGAGGTGGAAGCTAAAGGAGAAGAGAGGTTATAGAACAAGCCATGTCCTCATCTCCAGGAAAGAGTCATTGTTAAAATTTGTCTTCCATATTTAAAAACAAAGCCTGATACATTATTGGGCCCAACCTTTGAATGTAGGTTTCCCCCTTGTTACTGTAACTCAGACACATCTTCCCAGACAGACCTACCCTGAAGAAGCTCTAATGATCCTGTGTTTGTTCATTTGTAGATAAAGCTTTATCTTAATACCATTTTCTAGCCAATGTGTGCTTACTCTTGTTTTTATCATTGAGTTACAAGTTATGATTTTACCAAAATAAACAGTTCTTAACTAGACATATTATGTTATTTTTTGATTACTTTCCTTTGGCTAAATCACTATTGGTAGAATTTTTGGGGTACTGAGCTACTTAAGATCTTTTGTCCATGATTCCCAGACCAACTTTTATTCACACTGTACCAAATACACCATGAGGGCCTATCACCCTCAACCTCACTAGCACCGAATGCAAGCATTCTTAAAATCTTTGTGAGTCTGATAGGAAGAAAAATATATCTTGCCATTTTGACTTGCAATCCTTTGATTACTAGGGAGGTTAAGTAGGTCTTAAATGTTACCTGATCAACCTTGTATTTTTTAGCTCTATCACACAGGATTTCAAAAGTCCTAAAGTAGAGAGAAACCCTGAAGTTGTCACCCAGTGTCAATATTTATTAACCCATGTTCTTGTTCCACTTAAATCTCCCTATGTCTTACCCATAAATCCCAGACATCATACCCATTACATGCTTTCAGTATATATTTTATTTCAAAATATATATATTTTTTGACTGTGTTATGTAGCTAAGCCTAGCCATGATATCTTGATCCTCTGGTCTCAGTTTACTGAGTGTTGGGAATATAGGCCTGTACCACCATATCTGGCTCTAGCATGTGTTTGTTTTCCTCCTTTCTTTCTTTCTTTCTTTCTTTCTTTCTTTCTTTCTTTCTTTCTTTCTTTTTTTTTTTTTTTTTTTTTTTTTTTTTTTTTTTTTTGGTTTTTACAAGACAGGGTTTTTCTGTGTAGCCCCGGCTGCCCTGGCTGCCCTGGCTGCCCTGGAACTCACTCTGTAGACCAGGCTGGCCTTGAACTCAGAAATCTGCCTGCCTCTGCCTCTGCCTCCCGAGTGCTGGGATTAAAAGTGTGTGCCACCATGCCTGGCTAGCATGCATTTTCTTTAAAAAAAAAAAAAAAAACCCAAAAGATTCTTTTTTTAAAAAATTATGTTATAAAACTTGAAATATAACAATAATTTATTAAAATACCAAAAAAATCTAGTCAATAGTCCTCTCTGTCTCTGTCTCTGTCTGATCAGGATCTCTCTCTCTCTCTGTCTCAGGCTCTCTCTCTGTCTCAGGCTCTCTCTCTCAGGCTGGCTCTCTCTCTCTCTCTCTCTCTCTCTCTTGGCCAGAGTCCAGTCCATCCTAATCACATGTTCTTCTATGGACCAGGGCCTCCAGCCCACGTCTCACACTTCCCCCTTTCCTTTTTCACAGCTGATGTACTTGAATTAGAATCTGTACAGAGCCCACACATTTGCATGTGGCTGTTATATCTCTTTCGTTTCCATTCTTCTTTTTGTGACTTTCCCTTTCTTTTGTAACAAGGTGAAATTCACATAATTATCATCTTCAGAGTCCTTGCTTGCTTGAAACGGGGTCTTGCTTTGTCTCCTAGGTTCACCTGTGACTCACGCTCTTACTTTGACGAGGCAACTGCTTTATCACCGACTGCGTCCTCATGCCTGTGTTTTTGAGTCATGGTTTTACTATATATCTCAGGCTGTTTATGAACTCATTATGTAGCTCATGTTGGCCTAGACCTTGTGATTCTCCTACTTTAGCCTCATGGGTAATGGGAGTCCAGGCATGTGTCACCACACCCAGCTGCAATAATCATTTGGAGGATATGATTTGGTGACTAGCTTGTTTACAACTCTCTGTGCGGACACTACTGCTCTCTAGTTTGAAAACTTTGTCACTGTTCTAGAAAGGTTCCCTACAGGTGCTCATACCTTCTTCCTCTTTGTTCTAGAAAGGTACCCTACAGGTACTCACATGCTCTTGCCCATTGTTCTAGAAAGGTTCCCTACAGGTGCTCATACCTTCTTGCTCATTGTTCTAGAAAGGTGCCCTGCAGGTACTCACATCCTCTTGCCCATTGCTCTAGAATGGTACCCTCCAGGTGCTCACACCCTCTTGTTCCCTCCCATCAGCCCTGGCCACTCTTAGTCTCTTTGTCTTTATGGATATGCCTATTCCCTTGCTTTATATAAAAAGAATCACACTCTTCCTCCTCCTCCTCCTTTATTGGCCTTTCTTTGCTGCAGTGATTGAGTCATCCTCCCCAGTAAGTCCCCACATCTGTGTTTGCTCATTCTCTGTCCTCAGCTCTTACACTTTTGGTTAGTTAGTGATCAGACTTGGCAATGATCAGATTCAGGTTTTTTGTTGTTTTGTTTTGTTTTCTTTTGTTTTTGTACTGGGATCTTTCATATTTAGTCCTGTGTATCTGTATGACTTTACATCAGAGAATATTTACCTTTTTAAATGAGATCAATTAGTGGACTCATACATTATCAGCCTGCTCAATTTGGTATGAAGTCCCCCATTAGCTCTGTATATATATATGTGTGTGTGTGCATGTTCATTCACTTGACTGTACATGTGTGTGCACTTGTTGTGCAGAAGCTAGAGGTTAATGCTCAGAGTTGTCTTAGGGTTTCAGTTGCTGTGATGAAATACCACGACCGCAGCAACATGGGAATGAAAGGATTCATTTCAGTACTTCATTGTTCATCATCAGAGGAGGTTCGTCCAGGAGCCTGGAGGCAGGAGCTGCTGCAGAGGCCACGGAGGATGCTGCTGCTGCTGGCTTGCTCCCATGCTTGCTTGTATGCTTTTCTCCCTCCCTCCCCCCACCCCTCTCTTCCAGATGGGGTCTCTCTGTCTTGGAACTCACTATATAGATACACCAGGCTGTCCTTGAACTCACGGAGATCCAATTGCCACTGCTTCCCAAGTGTTGGGATTAAAGGCATGTGTCACCAATGCCTACTTTCTCATAGAACCCAAGACTGTTGTCCAGTGATGGCCCGACTCACAATGGGCTGTGTCCTCCCACATCAATCACCAATTAAGAAAATGCTCTATCATCTATTTCCTACAGCAGATTTATGGAGGCATTTTCTCAACTGGGGCCTCCTTCTCTCAGATAGCCTATACCAAGTCAACATAAAATTAGCCAGCACAGTATCTTCTTCTATTATGCTCGCCTTATTTTTTTTTTATCTCATTTTAACATTTATAATTTATTTTGTGTGCATGTATCTGGGCATACAAGTGCCATGGTATGTTATGCAAGTTAGAAGTCAACTTCAGGAATGGTTTCTTTCCTTCCAACAAGTATATTCTGGGGATCCACATAACCTCTCAGCTCAACTTCCCTGTAGTACCTGGCTCACTCTAGTGTTCTATATTCAAAATCCCAGGGGAGAGAATTGACAAGGCTAGCTCTTGTTAAGTTGCTGGGTTGGGTGGGATGGGGCCATGTGGAGTTAGGACTTCTCCAGCGTATCTGCCCTTACAGGGGTCCATATCAGGAACGGACTGCAGAAAGAGATTGGGGCTTGGAGAAGTCAGAAAATGAATGGCACCTGTAGCTCAGGTGCTCAGTGGGCACTGGTGAATGCCTTTGCCCTGTTCTTCAGTTACAAGTTCCTGACATGACTGTGGGTGCTGACTCTTCCTTATTGTCCATGATTATCCTCCATCTTCATGTGGACAATTTTCTATCTTAAAAACGCTTATTTGCTTTTATTTTATGTATATGAATGACTGTCTGAGTGTATAAATGTGCCAGGTGCCTAGGGAGGCCATAGAGGGACATCAGATACCCTTGTTTCTGTAGTTACAGATGTTTGAGTGTGCTAGGAACTGAACCCTGCTCCTTTCAAAGAACAAGTTCTGTTAACCATTGAGCCATCTCCCTAGCCCCTGACTTTGCATCTCTTAATAAAACTAGTGCAGGACTCACCTCCAGGAGTCTATCTCCACTCTCTCAAAACTGAGAGGATCTTCTCTCAACAACAGCCAGAAGCCTGCTATGGGATTCTCCACTCTGGGCTTGGGTTTCACCTGGTATTTGGGGATGATGAACCTTGTCTTACTCTCTTCCAGGAATAGAAGAAGAACTTCTTACCGCCTATTAGCTAGAACTTACGACATAACCACACTTAGCTGCAAGGGAGTCTAGGAAATGAAAACTTGAACCTCTGTGGAAGATGATAGAGAGGATGGCATCAAGTAACAGCCTTCAAAGACTTCTATGAACCTAAACCATTCTGTCAGGTCCTTTCTGAGTCTCATCTTCTGCTTCAACAAATTTTAAAATATTTAAATTCTAAAAGTATATGCTGTCATCATTAAAAAGTTAGATGTATATAAAGAACAAGATAAAATCTTCTCAATCACTACCTTCAATACTCCTTTCCAAAGCTAAGGGCAAGTATTGTTCGGTATGTTTTCCTCCAGGTTTTTAATATGTACACATGAGTATGTGTGTGCAAGCACACACATACACAAACACACACTAACTTACTCTGTTGTAGGTGAAAATTTACATATATGTATTTTAGAATAAAATTATAACAAATACACAGTAGAACCACTTTTTCACTAGCACTTTGATTTTTACTTTACAATCTAGGATACATATTTAATATCAATGCATACCACTATTTCACAATACGGACAAATATTTAGGTATATTCTTTGTCCATAGACTGTTTAGAAAACTACCATGGTATAAAAGTTTACCTTTGTAGAGTTGATGAGTTCTCAGCTTTCAGTAGACACAAAACAGCAAGTCCAAGCATTGACGTGTTATATGACCAGATCATCATTTCTGTTTCCAGAAGGAGTCCAAGCACTGACATGTTATGTGACCAGATCATCATTTCTGTTTCCAGAAGGAGTTCACTGATGTGGCACCACATCCTCAGGTAGCAATCTGGTTGCTAATCTGATCAATCACACTTGCTTAGCATATCCCTGAGCACCAGTGACTGTTTGCTTCTTCCTCTATTCCTGAAAGAGAGTACAGCAAGGTTCATCATCCCCAAATCCTTTTCCCTTTCCTTTCCTTTCCTTTCCTTTCCTTTCCTTTCCTTTCCTTTCCTTTCCTTTCCTTTCCTTTCCTTTCCTTTTTCCTTCCTTCCTTCCTTCCTTCCTTCCTTCCTTCCTTCCTTCCTTCCCTCCTTCCCTCCCTCCCTCCCTCCTTCCCTCCCTCCTTCCCTCCCTCCTTCCCTCCCTCCTTTCCTCTCTTCTTTTTCTTTTCTTTTGAGATAGGAACTACTGATCCAGCCCAGGCTAACCTGAAACGTGCTATGTAGCCCAGGCTATCCCCCAACTCAAACCTTACTGCCTCAGCCCTCTGAGTGCTGAGATTATAGGTGTATGCCACCACAGCCAGCTTACTCTTAACTTCTTTTTTTTTCTGGAGACCATTAATACGCTGATAGAGGGCATTATGTACTAGCAGCATTGATCCCCCCCTAGGAGGCACAAAGACCCCCAGAGGTAATCCAGCAATGCCTTGGGTACGGCATGTGCAATGAGGTGGTGCCAGAGAGAAACCATATGTGAGGCAATGCTTGTGCCACCACAGTACCAGCTGGGCTCTTAGCACCCGGCAGCACCTGCCAGCTTCCCTCTTTCTCTAGAAGTAGGTTCAGGATTGAGATGCCCCTTTCTCATTGGGACTCTCTCCTAGAGAAAGCCCAGTTATCATGTCCATAGATCCCTAATAACCACTAGACTTGTACAGACTGCCCGAGGACTATCATTGCAGAAACCAAAGTTCCTAAACTCATTATCAAAACCTAGAAACTGATGTGTCCTGGGCAAAGGATAAAAGGCCTCATGAAACACAGTCATGTTGGGGAGAACAAGAGGCATGTGCAGGCAAACACAGAGGTAAGACTCACTGAGCTTAAGGAAAATAGGGAAAGACGCAGTTCCTTCTGCTAAGGCTAAAATCTGTGTTTCTAAATGGCTCTGTGGTGGTTTGAATGTGCTGAGCCCATGGAAAGTGGCACTATTAGGAGGTGTAGCCTGGTTGGAGGATGTGTGTTATTGTTTAGGTGGGCTTTGAGGTCTTATAGTCAGGCTCTGCCCAGTATGGGTGGGAGTCTCCTGCTAGCTGTCTTTGGATCAAAATGTCGAACTCTCAGCTCTTCCAGTACCATGACTGACTGCATGCTGCCATGCTTCCCATCATGGTGATAATGGGCTAAACCTCTGAAACTGTAAGCCAACCTCAACTAATTGTTTCCCTTTATAAGAGTTGCCTTGGTCATGTTGTCCCTTCACAGCAATGAAACTCTAAGACAGGTTCCTAAGAGTACCCACAAAGAAATGGTCTAGATAGAGTATAAGAGAGTTCTGGAGCAGCTTGGAACTCCAGATAGATGATGAATGTAAGAACTGACATTATAATACATTAATCAGGTTTGGTCTCCTGGTTATGACTCTTTACTGGGGACTTTGCGTTAGACATTGTGCAAAGTCTTCCATAAATTCTAAATCATTGAAGTGTAGTCACTGCAATGTCAACTTATCATTGGTCCATCTATTCATCTGCCCATCTATTCATCACCCATCCATCCATCCATCTATCTACCCATCCTTCCATTCACTATCTATCTGCCCATTCATCCACCCATTCATCTAACCACCCATACATCTACCCATCCACCTATTCATCTGTCCATTCATCTATCCATCCATTCATCCATCCATCCATCTATTCATCCACATATCATCTATCTATCCACCCATCCATCCATCTACCTATCATTCATCCATCTACCTATTCATCCATCCATCCATTCATCCATCCATCTACCCATCTATCTATCCACCCATCATCTATCTATCCACCCATCCATCCATCTACCTGTCATCCATCCATCCACCTACCCATCATCCATACACCCATACACCCATCCATCCACACACCCATCTATCAATCCATTCACCCATCATCCATCCACCCATCTGTTAACTATCTATCTATCCACCCATCCACCCATCCATCCATCCATCCATCAATCCAGCATCCACCCATCCATTCATTCATGCATGCATGCATCCATCTCTCCATCCACCCAACCATCCAGTCAAAGATCCTCCCTTTGCAGTGACTGGAGGATGCCTACACATAAACATCCCTCCACACAAGATAATACAGTAGAAATTGATTTTTCCAAGAATCTGTAAAAGGCCCTCAGTCCCAATCCCACCTCCCATCTTGTGAGTCAGAAATTAAAAAACATTCATTAATATCACCTAAAAATCCCAAACAGTTCTCTGTTTTAAGTGGTAATAAATATTTCATGCCCAATTGTGTGGTGTTCCTAGCTGTGTTTATTAAATAGTTTCTCATAATTCCAGTTATTCATTTTAATAGGTCAGGTCTTGGCTGTGATTTAAACAGACCGCTGAGGAAACAGCCGTGGTTAAACATTGTAACAATATGGATTATTAATTTAATTGGCCGGCTATTACTTGTTTGGACTCTGAGCTAACACATTTAGTTCAGTCTCTAGTGGCCCATAAACCGCAAAGGTCATGACTTTAACATTCAGAAGAATGGGAAAAGGCATTGAGACTGAGATCAGGAGGCAAACTTAAGAGCAGTGGGGGAAGCCAGCGTGGGGAGGCAACGGACTTGCTGCAGGCAGGGCAGGGCAAAGGGGATTCATTTGTCAGCTCCTCATTAAAGCCTCTTCGGCAGCCACTGCCCGTGTTGGCAACTGCCAGGAACTGGTATTTCTGTGGGATTTCTGAAAGGGGCAGATCCTTAGCCATGATGATGAGATACCCCACTCAGAAAGGCCTTGCCCTGTTTTGGATGCCTGGGCGAATGACTGGGGCTGGAAGTTCTCAGGACAGCCTGGCCCACAGCTTCCCAAACCTCAGTCTGTTAAGCAAGTAGTCCTTCCTGTGCAAATGGATCTCTGTCCTTTCCAGACACCACCAAATGTCTATGGGGCCCCCAAGACTCTGGGATCTGCTTGGCATTATCTCTATCTGATGCTCTGTGACCTGTGAATAGCCAAAGCCCAGACTGTAGGGTCTGAGATTGTTCACACGACCCTACCTCTCTCTGCTTCAGATTCCTGCTTCAGCTAAATTGATTCACTAGAGAGATGAGTTTCAATCTCTCCTAAGAGATCTGAGGAGAAGATTTGGTTGCTAAAGTTCTTGCTGTGCAAGCATGAAGACTTGAGTTTGAATTTCTAGTACCCGCTGAAAGCTTGGCCCAACAATGCCCAACAGTGATCCTAGTGCTAGGGGCAAGGGTAAAGAATGAAGACAGGGCTTGCTGGGCAGCCAAATAGAAAAAACACAGACAACCCCAGGCTTGTTGATCTCTGGCTTTCTCATGCATGCAAGCTGTGCACACACATGTACACATGCCTACTGCCCACCATCCCAAAATCAAACAAACAAACAAACAAGCAAACAAACAATAAACAAACCTGTGTTGGCCCAAACATGCAGTCCAGCCCTTTCTTCAACTCTAACAGAAGATTTGTTCTTATTAGGCTTATCTGAGAATTGGGGGGACTAGATGGGAGGCCCTGTAGGAAGCAGGGTAAAGAGTATACCACCGTAGTTCAAATGTCAGGAAAGGAAGTGCACAGTTGGCCAGGTCTCTCTGTGGCCTGAGGGAGTTTGGTGGCCCTGCACTTGGGGTTCCCCAGGTCAGTGCCATTGGCAGACTTTTCTGCTCTTGGTCTCAGTCGCAAACAGCTGTTCTCAATCAGGACCTCTGCCACAGTCTATAGATTCTGTGAATTGGGGGGTGGGGGTGGGGGAATTCCATCTTGAGTTTTTATTTGGTAGCCTCCACTTGAATTTTAGGGTTTCCTTCTTGTGTGAGTGTAGGAAACGAACCGCAGGAGTGTCAGCTGTCCCCCGGGCTTTGTCACCATGAGAGTCTGCTTTATCCTGCAGTGCAGTCACGAAGACCTTGAAATATCATGTGCCTTCTTTGGCTTTATTCCATTCTTACTTGTCCTGGGTCACAGTCTTCCTTCCCCTCTTTTAGATGGTTTCCAGACTGAACTTCCTAACCCTGGAGAAACTCCAGGCTGAGAAGCTCGGCCATCAAATAGTAGCGCTACGAATTCCCACAACTGAGGGAAATTCTAGAAACCTTGGAGGGTTCATGTGTTCCTCATATGGCAAGCTGTGAGTTTTGAAAATGCATTTTCAATAATTCAACTTTATGACTAAGACATCTCAGCCTTTAGGAACCATTAGATTAAAACTAATCAGTCATGTGTGTAGTATTCTCTAAAGCTGTGATCAGGAAATAACAGCCTTCATGTATGTTACCTTTACTACGTGAAACTCTAGGGCTGGAAAGTAGCTAAGTTGGGAGACTGCTTGCCTGGCATGCATGAAGGCCTGGGCTCACTCCTCAATACCACAGAAAGTAGGCATGGTGGCACACATCTGTAATGCGGTGGGGTGGGGGAGCCGAGGAAGGGGACCAGGATTCTCACCCAGCTACACAGTGAATTTAAGGTCAACCTGAAGTAACTCTGTCTCAAAATTAAAAATATATATATAATATTTGGCATTTAAGCTGGGAATGGCAGTGCATGTCTGCTATCTTAGCACTGGAAGGCAATGGCAGGAAATTGGAGAGTTCAAAGCCACCCTGGGCTCCCACAATGAGATTCTATGTCAAAACTTTGAGACAACGCAAAGAACTAACAGTGCTAGCTTTGTCTCTGTGGCTTGTGTCGAAACGCCCTGCCAAAAAGCAATTTAGGGAAGAAAAGATTCATTTGGTTTATGATTCTCGGTTACAGTCCTGGGAAGGAAGTCAAGCAAGGACTCAGAGTTGCTGGTCTCATCCTCTCATCCGCAGTCAGGAGGAGAGAGATAAACGCATGCATGCATGCATGCATGCATGAATTAATGAATGAATGAAGACATAAATAAATAAATAAATAAATAAATAGAAATAAACGCGTATCAGTTAGCTCTGTCTGTTCCCACATAGTCCAGGTTCCTAACCCCAGGAGTGGTACTACCCACTTGCAGGCTGAGTCTTCTGGAATCAATTAAAACAGGTTAGGACAACACTTCAAAGACCTGTCCATGGGCCAGCCTGATCTAGACGATCCCTCCCTTCCCCAGTGATTCTATACTGTGTCATGTCAACAGTTAAAACTAACCACCAGGGGGTGGAGAAATGCCTCAGTGGCTGATTTTCATGAGGACTCAAGTTTGGTTCTGTACTGGCTGGTTTTGTGTGTCAATTTGACACAGGCTGGAGTTATCACAGAGAAAGGAGCTTCAGTTGAGGAAATGCCTCCATGAGATCCAGCTGTGGGGCATTTTCTCAATTAGTGATCAAGGGGGAAAGGCCCCTTGTAGGTGGGACCATCACTGGGCTGGTAGTCTTGGGTTCTACAAGAGAGCAGGCTGAGCAAGCCAGAGGAAACAAGCCAGTAAGTAACACCCCTCCATGGCCTCTGCATCAGCTCCTGCTTCCTGTCCTGCTTGAGTTTCAGTCCTGACTTCCTTTGGTGATCAACAGCAGTATGGAAGTGTAAGCTGAATAAACCCTTTCCTCCCCAACTTGCTTCTTGGTCATGATGTTTGTGCAGGAATAGAAACCCTGACTAAGGACATGTTCCCAGCACCCAGGTGGTGGCTCACAACTGTCTCTAAGTTTAGTCTCAGGGGATTCAATGCCCTCTTCTGGCCTCTGAGGGTGTTGTACATACAAGGTACCCATATATACACACAGACAAAACACTCATATGCATACACTCATAAGATTTATAAAAACAATCCTATTATACCAACCAACTCACTAATAAACAAAGAAAGCAACTGTCACATTTGCTAAAGCCTGACAAGATGGAGAAATGGACCGGACGTGGTGGCTTATGGATGGGAAGAATTGTGTCTGCTTCTTGTGTCCTTCCTGTCTCAAGGCAGCTTTGGCTTTCACAGCTATTACAGTCACAGCAGGGAGTGGAGCAGAGGGACGCATCCTCTCTCTGGATGCACAGGGTGAAGCATGGGTCAAGTAGGACTTTGTCATCACAGCAAGTGTGTGGCCAGTGCCTGCCACACATTGCCAGTTGAGTCAATAGACAAATGCACGAAGGACCGGGTTGTGATGGTTAACTTTATGTGTTCATTTGCCTAGGCTAATTAGACTAGACTGTTAGGTAGCTGATAAAATGTTTTCAGGCACGCCTGTGAGGAAGGGATCGGCATCTGAATTGGGAGGCTGAGGGAAGAAGATGGCCCTCAGTAATGTGGGTGGACACTGGCAACCTGAGGAGGCCAGGAAGAAGGGCAGGCTGCCTGCTCTGAGCTGGGGCATCCGTGCTTCATCTTCTGCTCTAAAGCCGTCCTTGCTGTTGAGCTCAGGTGGTAGCTCAGTGAGTAAAGTGCTGGCCACACAACGTTGAGGTCCAGGGTTTGGGTTTCTATTTCTACAACATAAGCAACATCTGTAATTACAGGGTTTCTGCTGTGAAGTCTAAGGGTTGGACTGGTGTGCAATGGCAAACGACAGACCTTGGTTCAAGGTGAAGGGTGAGGACTGACACCAAGGACACCAGGTTGTCCTCTGACTTCTGTGTACATCTGTGGTAAGTGAGGATCTGCATTCATAAATCACACGTGTGCACACACTTATGCACATACACAGGCATGAGTGTACACACAGAAACTTTTTTTTAAAAGAAGGAAATAAAACGAGCATCACTGCTATTGGTCACTGGGCCTTTGGGTTCAGACGAGGCCTCATAGCATCCTCGCCCCTGTCTCAGGCCCCTGGATTTGGATGTCCCTGACTCTCCAGCTTACAAATGTCAGATCATAAGACTTCCACAACCATGAACCAATCCCCAGTAGTCAATATCTATATGCATCGTGTGATGTATGACACATCGGCAATATTTTTGGTCAACACTGGACTGTAGAGACAACATAGAAAATTAGACTGCTTAGTGACACCATCACATCTTACCTTGTTTAGTAGCTCTGGTGTTTACATAAGCCTGAAACCATCTAACATGGCATTGTTCAGAAATAGCATTGCCGCTATGATACACAACTGTCTACACCCACACATGACTGTCTATACATACAAACACAACTGTATACACACACACAACTACACACACACCTGACTGGCCTCCACATATGACTGTATATGCACACAATTGTACACACACACATACACTTGACCTTATACACAAGACTACCCCACCATGACTGTTCACACACACAACTGTACACACATACAACTGTCCATGTATACATACACATATATAATTGTACATACACATACACAAACATAACTATATACACACATGGCTTTATATACACGCACAACTGTTCACACACTCATGATTGTTCATACTCATGGCTGTACACACATATACATGACTATATATATACACATACATGATTGTCCACACACATGGCTGTACACACACACACATACATGACTGCATACAGACACGATTGTCCACCCACATGGCTGTGCACACACACATACACAATTGTATATGCACACATATGATTGCACACATAACCTATTGGTTCTATTTCTCTTGCGAGTCCTGACTAATACAAAGAATGTACATCAATGACTAAGGAAAGTAGGTGTTGAGATGGATGATCTGTAAGCAACTTTAACCGTAAGAGTTCAGAGATTCTGTCTCCCTTAACATGAAATATGACTCCAACAAGCATTGCAAATATCAGAGAGGAAAAGGTCACTGATACGGTGTCCTACCTGGGTCCTGGGGATTGAACTCAGGTAGACAGTCTTCACTGGAAGTGCCTTCACTCACGGAACCATCTCTCTGGCCCAAGGAACACAGCATTTTATAACACTAAGGTGTCTACTTGCCCCTTGCTCTGTCCTCTGATGATGTCCACATGCTCAGCCTCATCTAGAAGGACAAAGAGGGCCTTTGTATTCAGGGCAACGGCCCTCTCCTCGAATCCTGACTCTCGGGATTGAGGACTGTGAGATGGGAGGAGCTTCTAGCCCAGCTGGGATGATTTTGGAGCGGGAGAGCTGGTGGAAGGGAAGGTGGCTCATTTGCATTTTATATGAAAAGTGCCTACAGGTGGCTTGTGCATGGACACAAACTCCAAAACAAATTTGAGAAAGATATGGGAAGTGCTTGCAGACTCCTCTGAGAAGTCCAGGCAGACCTTTCACTCCCCTAAGATCCCTAGCCATAGCATGCTAAGTATGAGTGTGACCTGTCTCTGGGACAGTCAGGTGCATTAGCTGCTCTGCTTGTCGTTATGACCAAATATTTTCCTCCTAAGGCAGGAAGGATTTATTTTGACCCACAGCTGGAGAGAGCTACAGTCCATCAAGGTGAGAAGACTGGCCTTGACATTGGCAGTGGTAGCTGACAGCAAAGCTTGTTTACATCTTGGTAGCCAACCAGGAAGCAGAAAGTCCAGGGCAGAATCAGAGCTGGTGATAACACCATGGTCCCTCTCTCTGGCCCTACAACTGATGGCTAAGCCCCATGTCCAAAAGTTTCTGAAGCTGGCCAAAACACCATTAGTAGCTGAACATATGTACTAGGGGTGGACATTCCACATTGAAGCTGCACCACCAAGCTTCACAGATGCTTCTTTGAGGCCTTACCCTTCCATAGAAAGTTGAAGACATATGTAAAAGATAGGCCATTGCCACAAGCATAGATTCCCACACTATCCTTCAACCTCCTATGATGGGACATATAGATGATATAGAGATAGAGATGGGAGTGGAGATGGGGATGATAGAGACAGAGATGGAGATAGAGATGGAGTTGGGGATGGAGATGGGGATGGGAGTGGGAGTGAGGGTGGGGATGGGGATGGGGACAGAGATAGAGATAGAGAGGAAGGCACAAAAGAGAATGAGAGAGACCTCAGGTGGACCAGAGAACCAGGGCTGCTCAGCCACTTATTGATACTCTGTCAATGAGAGTTCTTTCTCTATGCAGGCTGCCCCTTTTTTAGGCAATTGCTGGATCCATTGGCATGAAGGGCAATCTTCACTTTTAGTGACCCAGGGCTTGTTGGCATGGTCCCATCCATTGCACCAACAACAGGCTGCAGAAAGACTCTGGGCTTGGACATCTCCAGGTGTTTACTTGTTGGTTTTTTTTCCTTAGTTCTTGTTTTTTAATTGGTTTCAGATGTGAGTACCCAATAGAGGCCCTGAATAAATAAAACAGATCATAAAATATGGCCAAGCAAAATGGGCAGGAGCAATCCCAGGGTGCATGGAAATGTACTTCCAGAAAGGCTCATAAATAATGAGGTGGAAACAGTAGTCTATTTTCTCTTTAATGGAAAGCCAATTAGGAACTCTCGCTGGACTGGCGGGAAGGAGCCAGGTTCCTTTGTTCTGTCGTGAGCAGGTGGGGGAAGGGGAAGCCACTGGCTTGCCAGAACAGGGCAGTGAAAACACACTGCTCACTGGGCCCCCACAGAGAACCATGGGATAGAACATGACTTCCTATCTCATGGCCACCGCACTGGTTCCTCCCTAGTTGAGGCAGGACTGTCTTCCAAGCCTAGCTGGGCTGGAACAAGGCACTAGTAGAACTCAGAGAATCTGCTTCCTGCCCCAGTCTTAGGAGGCCAGAAGGGGGCCCAGGCGGCGTGACTTCGCATTTGCTATCACTGAGCAAAAGCCAGTCTGTCAGGATCCAGTGAGCCTTCTCCTGCCCACGGCTTCCTGTTCGCTCTCCCTGTCTGCTGGTGTCTCCTCACCCCAGACACTGTATCCTCAACCAGGCTAGAGCCTTCATGGCTTCTCCCTTGTAGAACAATGTAGACCAAGGCAGAGCAGCACAAGTGCCTCCCATACTACAAAGGAAGGGTTTATTTAGCTGCTGGTGACAGCCTCAGAAACCAGTTCTCTTAAATCTCAATGACCTCCTTTGACTAGAGCCTACCTGGTGACTGTAGGTGAAGGTTGTGGTGGCAGCAGAGACCTGGTGAGGTGCTTGACTCCAGCTCTTGAGAGCTATGTGGCCATGCTCAATGCTTCTTTTCTTTTCTTTTCTTTTTTCTTTTCTTTTCTTTTCTTTTCTTTTCTTTTCTTTTCTTTTCTTTTCTTTTTTCTCTTCTCTTCTCTTCTCCTCTCCTCTTCTCTTCTTTTCCTTTCTTTTCTTTTTTCTCTTCTCTTCTCTTCTCTTCTCTTCTCTTCTCTTCTCTTCTCTTCTCTTCTCTTCTTCTCCTCTTTTCTTTTCTTTCTTTCTCACCCTGCCCCAATCTCTGTCTTTGTTTCTAACTCTCTGTGTCTGTCTCTCTGTGCCTGTCTCTCTGTCAGAGAGCAACCTGTGCTTCCTTCTCTTCTTCCAACATGTAGGTTGTTCTCTGAACTCAGGTCATGAGGCTCTTTATGTGCTAAAGCCTTTCAAGTTCAACTGTTCTCAAATTGCAAGTATCTAGGGTGAACTTGGTTCCTACTTGACGGGTATCAATAAATATCAACGGCACCTCTAGTAGTTAATGTGACAGGAAGACACTTTGGCTACCAGACCTTTAGATGAGCCCCTGTCGGTTCCCATGAAGTCCACCATGGACTTGAACATGTCACTGCTTAGTTTCTGTCAGGATGTCAGCTTGGAACACGGTGGGAGTGATGCTATTTGAAGTCGTGGCTCAGGGTGTAATGCTACCAGAGTAGCCATCAGGTTCAGCCTTGTCAGCTCTAGGCTGGCGTTGCTCAGGGTGGAGAAGGAAAAGGACTGGAGTTGGGTCATCTTCTGTGACTTTCTGGCAGGGAGTTGAGGGCTATCAGTGGTTGCCAGGGGAAACACAGACAGGACAGGGAAAGATGGCTTTTACATATATCCTCAATCAGACCTGGTTGTGTTTTCACAGAGAAAGGGATCTGCAGAGCCTGGCAGCTCTGCTGTAGGAGTCCACAGAGGGCGTGAAAATATTTATGCTGCAGAACCACCTGCATCTATTTGTCCTGAGAAGTTTGGGGTGAACTTCTAAGGTGGGGAGAGCAGGTTTTCAGTACCGAGGTAAGCCAAGCACTGCCATGCTTCTGTGGAAGCCCAAAGAATTCTTTGCAAAGCAGAGTGGCCAGAGGAAGGTGAGGTCTCAGGATGTTTGCCACCTGGGGGACATGGTCACGTTCTGTCAGTCCTTCAGGTCACATGCTCATCAGGACAAGGGGAAAGGAGTGAGCTAAGCCCAACACCACTCCATCCATGTGCTTTGTCCCAGTTTCTCCATGATTCCAGTGAGAACCTGGGGCTCAGAAAGGTCATGGAGCCGTGCCTGCCGTGAGTCTCTGCATTCCGTTCGGGTGGAACAGAAACCTACTGTAAAGACCCACAACAACCAAGTAAGTCCTGTGCAAGGACATGGCTGAGATCAATGTGGGGTTTGGAATTAGCAGGCAGTCGTGGGGGTCTGCTGGCCATGTGAATGAGTTTAACCTGTCATTCTCCAGGTTAGGGATGCTTCTAAGTTAATAGAATACCTGCCTAGCACTGTATAAAATCAGAGGGTTGATAAATTAAACGTCATCTTTGCCTACATAGTGCCTTCAAGTCCAGATGGGCTACATGAGACTTTTTTTTTTTTTTTAATTACCCTCTTGGCAAGAGAAAGTTCCTGGCTTGACCTGGTTTGTCTGGCCAGACCCTGCCTATGACAAGCATGGTGCCTTGGGAGAGTAGTCATCCAAGAAGAATTCTGTCCTGGTAGGCCTGTAAGTGGAGTAGATGCCCATTGGTCAAATCAGTTGGGAAGCTTGAGGGCCCAACTGGATGCAGACAATGACCTAACAGTCTGTGTGGTAGCAACATCCACATACCACCCTCCACCTCCAGGGAGCCTTGACTTCTCTGTCCGGACCTGTGGCTTCCTCTTTGTTACCCCGTGATGCTGGCATCACCCGGGAAGGGTTAGTGCCCTGTCCGAGAGGAGATCTCTCTGTCCAGGGTAAAGAAGGGGAAGTGAAAGCAACTCAGGGCAAAACTGAGCGAGCCAGTGCCACGGAGAAGTGCGGCAGCTCTGTGGCTTTCTCAACGTGGGAAAATGACTTCTCACTAGGAAGGTTTGTGGGGGGAGAGGTCAGAGAGCAAATATAAAGAAGAATTAAAGATGGAGGAACCATGAGACATCTTTAAAAGCTGCCAACTGGGCTAAAGTTCAGTGGGAGACTGCTTACACAACATACAAGGTTCTGGAGCCTACCCCACAGTGCTGAAGTTGATTTATTTGTTTATTTTAGTAATGTGTGTATGTGTGTGTGTGTGTGTGTGTGTGTGTGTGTGAGAGAGAGAGAGAGAGAGAGAGAGAGAGAGAGAGAGAGAGAGAATCTCATTGTATACCTCTGACTGGCATGGAGCTCACTCTGTAGACCAGGCTAGCCTCAAACTCACAGAGATCTTCCTGCCACTGGCTCCGGAGTGCTGGGATTAAAGGATTGGGTCACTCTCTGGAAGTTAATGCTGAGCCATTGAGAGAGAGAGAGAGAGAGAGAGAGAGAGAGAGAGAGAGAGAGAGAGAAGTTTGTGATTCAAATGTATCTGAGATAATAAAACATTTAATCAATGAAAGGCTAAGCTAAGAGTTGTAGATGTACAGCCACGTGGAAGGGGATAATGTACAGCCAGTGACCCTTGCTTGGGAAGCTAACTTAGAGCCCCCTGGCTGCTGAGACAAAAGAGAAAGAGGAGTGATGGCTAATATGAGTTTCGTTGTCTCATAGGACAAAGCGACTCTGTAAACCATAAATCACGGATCTCTCCCAACTGAAAATTAGGAGTTGTTTAGGCATCAGACAGCCCATGGAAAGAGCCTGTGCAGGTGGTGGTGGCACATGTCTTTAATCCCAGCCCTTCGGAGGCAGAAGCAGGTGGATTTCTCAGTTCGAGGACAGCCTGGTCTACAAAGTGAGGACAGCCAGGACTACACAGAGAAACCCTGTCTCGGGGGGGGGGGGGGGGAAAGAAAGAAAATGAAAAGAAAAAGAACCCAAGCTCCCCCCCCCCTAAAAAAACTAATATAACTATTTTAGCTGTGTGGTGGTGCACGCCTTTAATCCCAGCATTCGGGAGGCAGAGGCAGGTGGATTTCTGAGTTTGAGGCCAGCCTGGTCTACAAAGTGAGTTCCAGGACAGCCAGGGCTACACAGAGAAACCCTGTCTCTAAAAAAAAAGAGCCTGTGCTAGAGTCACTGTGTATCAGGAGAGTGGTGTGAGTTCTATGGCCGCCATTATGTGAATGCTGTAGGATGAAGTTCCCCTCAAGTGTCTGCCTCGGGCTTGGAAAGGTTCTCAGAGGTTGTCAGGGCCCCTCTCTCCTTTGTGTTGTGATATCTCTATGAACACTGTGTTAGTTCTGAA
>LR750171.1:47500-200000 GCA_902729485.2 Mus minutoides | reverse complement strand
CTTGGGTCAGGCAGGCAAGTGTATTAATTTTATCATCACTAGGATCAAACAACCAATATAAACAATTTGAGGGGAGGAAGGTTTGCCCTGGCTCATGGTTAGGTCTGGTGCTTCTAGGCCTGTGGTCAGGCAAGTGTCATGGCAGAAGAGGTACAATGGAGCAGGAAGCAGAGACAGACATGCTCTATCAGAAGCTCATTTCTTCCAGCTCTGACCCTTGCCCTAAGGGTTTCACTACCTCCCAAAATAGTGCTGCCAGCTGTGGATAAAGTATTTGTTTCATGAGCATGTGGAGGAGCATTTCACAGTTAGATCCTAACAGACATGAAGCTTGCTTGGCCTGCGTGTTTGATTTTGGATGAGGAATTAGTTCAGTTGTCATGGCAGCCATGCCTTCAGCATCTCCTTTGACTGATGGCTAGAAGTGGGGTTCTCTATCTGCCCTTGCCCCTGTCATACTTGCTCAATCCTTAATGCCCCAGCTGCAAGGGTTCTTGGTGAAAGGAGGAGACTAAAGATCAATGGGAATGCTCGTGTGGGACTAATTAATTAATTACACCTGGCTACACAAAGAACTGGTTGGGTAGGTGCTCTCAGCTCTGCACCCTAGGTAACTGACATACCGAGAATGAGAGGGCGGGGCCAAGAAGCCTGAAAGAGCCTGAAGGAAGGGGAAAGAAGTCATCTATGTCAGGTGGAAGTTGGGTACAGAATGCTTCAACCATTCAATTATCTTCCATTGTGTAGAAGAAGACCAAGAAGAGGAGGAGCGTCAGTAGCAGCCGCAGCAGCATAGCTCGAGATTCGTCCCGTCTCCCGTGTGTCTGCTCAAACATCCAGGGGGATGGCTTTACTCTAAGTGTGATGCCTTGGCTGTAAGATGTATTTCTCTAGTACTGAGACGCAGCATCTGGCTGAGTGACCACAGAAGCCCGTGGTTTTGAGAGATTTTGCCTGTTACCAAGAGTGTTATACCAAGTGTGTGTCCCTAGCCTGGTCAACAGAGTGTGTTGTGATGACTTTAAAAACTGGAAGAATTAGAATAGAATGGGAGGTCACACTCTCAGACCTCGAGATAGGGCTGGGACCTGATCTTTGTTGTCATTATCAGCCACCCTTGTAGTTATCATCACCCACCCTGGCATATCTCTCTCCTTCTTTCTCTTCTCTTCTCTTCTCTTCTCTTCTCTTCTCTTCTCTTCTCTTCTCTCTCTCTCTCTCTTTCCCCCAGTTTCCTCAGGCTGATTGCTTTCTTTGCTTTCCAGCCTTTCTATCATGATCTTCTCCCAGTGACCCAGATCTCCTGTCTCGTTCTCAAGAGTATCCATATGGCCGGGCAGTGGTGGTGCACACCTTTAATCCCAGCACTTGGGAGGCAGAGGCAGTCGAATTTCTGAGTTCAAAGACAGCCTGGTCTACAGAGTGAGTTCCAGGACAGTCAGGGCTATACAGAGAAACCCTGTCTTGAAAAAAACAAAAACAAAAAACAAAAAACAAAAATCAAAACAAAACAAAAAAACCCCTCAACCAACCAACCAACCAAACAAACAAAAAACCAAACAAACCAACAACAGAGATCTGTATGATTTGTATTTGTCTGACTAAGACAGCCCAGGAGAATATTTCCCCCTCAAGATTTAAATTTAATCTTGACTTCAGAGTTCCTCTTATTTTCCGAGGCCACATAGTGGGTCATTAACTTGTCTACCAAATCAAGAAGAGAGTGAGGTGGCTGTCCCAGCCTTAAAAAACCCAAGCAGGCTACCAGGAAAGATAACCACAAGGCCTTAAAGAAAATAGAGAAGCCTTGGGCGGGGTTCTCAGATCAGGAACAATACCAGGTGCGGACTCACGTCATCACCATTATCCACGTGCATTCCTGTGCCCAGACTATCTAACGGGCTTCTCTCTTCTTGGTGGGCTGGGCAGAGAGGAGACCACCTGGGAGCGACCAGCACAGCCATGAGACCGTGCTGAGCAAGCCCCTGTCTTTTGGGCTTTGGGGAAGGCAGAGCAAGGCTTCAAAGCTTTGGTCACTTTGATAGAAGCTGACTTGAATACGTCCTTTATACAGAAGACAGGAATAAGTTTTAATATTTTCAAATACAAAATCACAAAAGATAAGCAAAGTTACACCTTCCAGGTCACCCAATAAGAAAGGTCACCTGCTGAAACCCCCCAGAACAAAGGATGCCAAGGGTCTCAAGTTTTCAAGAACTGTACTAGTCAATATAATGATCACTAGTCACTGTGGCTATTTTAATTAATTTAATTAATTAATTAGACAGGATCGCATGTTGCCCAGGCTGTTCTCTAACTTAGTATATAATCAAGGGGAACCTTAAACTTCCTGATCACGCTGGCCCCACCTTCCAAATGTGCTACTACACCCAGCTGTATGATGTCCCGGAGTCCAAACCCAGGGCGTCCTGTGTGCCAGGCAAGTACTTTGCCCGTGGCTAAATTTATATTAAACATTTGGTTTCTTAGTGGTACTAGGCGGGATATAAATGCTCAAATGCCACATCATGACACCCAGTGCAAATGCGACATCATCGTGGGATAGTTCTAGTGGGCAGTGCAGCTTGTCAGCCTGTGCTCTGGCTCTCTGGCTCATGTACCCATGAGTCCCCACTCCTCAGATCAGGAACTATTCATTTCTGTAAGATGCCCCTTGCCAGGGCCTACCCTGGACAGGGGAGTTCCAACGAAGTGTAGATGTTTGGTGACAGGAGTCATGTCTCAGGAAAGATCCCAGAGGAAATAGAAGGTACCTTACTCACTGCAGGATAAACTCTCTGCCCGTTTTCAAAAAAAAAAAAAAAAAGTATCAGGTCTATCCAGTCCTGGTTGGACCTGGTGCTGTCTGTCCTGGTAGGACTGCCTCCATGTTCCACCTCCAATTCAGTGCTCTGGAGGCTAAAAGCTTCCACTATAAACAGCATATAGGAGAGGGACACCATGTCCTCCCTTGTTGGGTCATTGTGCCTCCTGGGTAGAGGGACACTGAAACCCAAGTTCACTTGGAAAGTGTCTAGCTAGAGCCAAGCACTGATGAAATCAGGCAGGAGAATCCATAATTAGATGAAGCAGAGTTTTCCAGCCAGACTCTGCTCTCTCCAGCAGCCTTGCCGATCTGATCCAACCAATCGGTGAGAGTACTCTGGGCTTCACCCGGCCAGCCCCAGCCTGAATTAGGACCTTCTTATGGAGAGCTTGGGACCAAGGCCTCAGACAAGGATGACCCATGTCTTTGCATCTTCACCATGCTTGGACCTGGCCAGAGGGGTGGGTGGGTTTTCAGCCCCTTCCTCTTCAAGCCATGCCCCGATGATCCTGGAGGACCCCATGTAGCATGGGAAGCATGGAACACTCACTGGACCTGCCACCCAGGGCACTCATCGAATCCGCCACTTCCCTCCTGCAAGGATGAAAGTGAACTTGTCATAGTCCTGAATGGACATATTTTAGAGCTGAGTCAGAACCTTCTAGAGCAAATGTTAATGGGACCCAAGTGAAACTGAGGCCGGAAGAGGAACAGAAGGGAGCTGACTTCCTGAGGTGAAACTTCAGAGTACACGTTGAGCAGAAATACTTGGGTGGTTCCTCCTGCTTTAGAAAAGATGAGAATAAAAGTCACACGGTCACTGCAGAGTCATGAAAGATGGCGGCTCAAGGAGCCCTGTGTGCATCTCAGACTGTGCTGCACAGGCACAGGCGATGCCTGTGTTTCTCAGTTATGAATCAAGGGACAAAGGAAGTTTGGGAAATGGGGAGGGAAGAGATTCACTCATCAATATTGTTCCCCCTTCTCCTTTGTTGACTTCATAGCATCTAATGACAAGAACCAGGCAGTGATCTCTGTGTTCAAGTTCGACCACAGTGCAGGAGTTAGTTAAGAGGAAGACTGTAGTGGCTATTCCTGGTTGTCAACTTGACTATATCTGGAATGAACCACAATCCAGAATTGGAAGGCTCACCAGTGACCCTAATATGGAGACTGGGAGATAGACGTTTCTGACCTGGATATTGCTATGGAGTTCTTAAGGCCTAGTGGCTATGGACTCTAGAAGATTAAGACAGGGAGATATCCAAGTTCAATCAAGGTCCTCTGGGATTAAAGGTGTAGTGGCACACACCTTTAATCTGGGCTACACTTTCTGCGGGAGACTATATAAGGACATTGGAAGAAGGAAGGCTCTCTCTCCTTCACCTGGCTTGCCGTGTGGGACTGAGCAGCTGCTAGATCCTTGGACTTCCATTTATAGCTGCTACTGACCATTGCTGGGAATTGGACTGCAGACTGTAAGTCATCAATAAATTCCTTTACTATATAGAGACTATCCATAAGTTATGTGACTCTAGAGAACCCCGACTAATACAAAGACCTTGTAGTTCACTGCTTTGGAAGAGAGAGGATGGAGAGAAAAGGAGGAAGAGAAGGGTTTCACCTGGGTGGACAGGAATTGAGCAGTACCAAACAGTGTTAACTCAGGAAGCGATTGTATGTGCTCTCTCTCTCTCTCATTCTCTCTCTCTCTCTCTCTCTCCCTCCCTCCCTCCCTTAACCTCAATCCAATTACATCTCTAGCTCAAAGATCTTTCTTTTTGCAAATACTCTTGGTCTTTTAAGTTTCTTTCTTTATCGATATTTTATGACTTAGTGATGGCATCACATAGGTAAGCCCATCAGAAGTTGGCAACATATTAGGAACGCCCACACAACATGTACCTAACTATGGAAATAGCCCTATTTGACTGCACGACATGCAGCAGGGGACTCTAACCTGCCACTGTGACATGATGTTCTCACTTGTATAGCTATGAGGAGCTACAGTCCGCCACAGCCTTCAGGCAGGACCTGACTGCTCAAACTGGCACTGGCATGCCCTCATGATCATACACTGTGATGGTGAATTGTGTGGCTGATGGGGAACTGTGGCTGCTGCCACTGTTTAGCACTATTTAGTGTTTAGCACTATATCATACTGTGTGTGTGTGTGTGTGTGTGTGTGTGTGTGTGTGTGTTTTGTTCTTCTGCAAAGCTTGGGCTCCAACAATTTTCTTGACTCAGTCTCCCAGGTCTACTGGTCCATGCTTCCGTGCCCAGATTTTCTGCTATTTATTGCCGCCTTGAGAAAAGACCAAAACTCAAAATTCAAAGTGTATCGTGTTCTTGGCATTGTAAAGCTGTAAGCTTAACACCCCTGAGTCCTTTCTAAAAAAGCAGAACCGGTTGCTCCCTTCATCCCAGTTGTGTCGTAGGCAACAGCACACAGTCCTGGGCTTCTTCCTCCACCTGCGCTCCTTGGGGCTGCTGAGTGCCCAGCCTGCAAAGCACAGATCTAACCCAGCTCCTAACGTGCCCGTGAGGAAACTGAGACGGGAAAGGAAACACGGAAAGGAAGCAGGGAATCTCCTCCCTGTTCGGCACCAGCAACTCCAATTCTGGATTCCTTCTGAGGCCAAGGCTTATGGGAGTGATTTCACACGTGACAGTTAAAGTGTACACATTTGTCTCGGGGGCAAAAAGAACAGATGAAAATAACAGCCCTGTAGAAAACCAGCTTAGACAGCCAGAGCAAATCGGCTGCATACTTTCATTCCCCACTTGCAATCCTTACCCACAACAGGCATTGCTAATCAAACGTGCACCACTCCTGGCACGTTTTCCTGCTGAGTCTAGATCCAGCCTTGGAACTCTCAGCACAATTGCTCCAAGGCGCCAGCAGTAGCTCACCGAGAACGGGTTCTCAAAATGAAGTCTTTGTTCTTCCCAGATTGGGGCCATTCTCATTCTCTTTCCTTGGCACTAGGGCCGCATGGGTCTACAGTCTGTACCTTAGGAGAGAAGTCCGTCCCTGTGCAGCTTCAAGCAGGAGTCCATCTGCCAGAGACCCTGCCAAGGGAACTTGGAGGTGGATGAAGAGAGCAGCTGTCACGGTAATATGGGCAGAGCTTGATTTCTTGAGAATGCCTGCTGTGTGCTGTGAGGAAGACGGGCTTCATAACCACTGCGGTTTGCTGGGTTAGTATTTGCTCAGGATCCAGTCACTCACACCTAGAGGTTGCTGGCTGGAAGTCTGGCCCTCACTCCTTCCATCAGTCACCTACTGCCCTTCCTACCTGGGCACCTAGGATACCTTCCTTTGTGTGGCCCACTCTCTTCGCAGTTGTAGACCAGTGGTAATTGGAGAGCAAGAAACAGCCTTGGCAGCGTTCTTAGCCGTGAAAGGTGGATTTCCACTATCTTTACTCATCCTGTCTCCATGTTACTTCAAGTGGTCCATCTCCATAGCGTGCAGACACCAGAGCATCACAGAATTTGGAGTCAGGGAAACCTTATGTAAAAACATGTTGGCTCTTTCCATTTTATTGATATAAATAACTGAAGCCCAGAGAGGTGTCTGAGGCCAGTCTGCTCTAGAACTGAGTTTAGAAGCCAAGCCTGATGACCTGGGCTAGTTCCTCGGGAGCCCAGGGTCTTATGTGGGAGGATTCCGGAAGTGAGAAAACTGCTTTGGAGGTGGTGGGGAGGAGTGTCAATCATCTGGAGCAGGGAACGATGTGTGCGGTCTCAGGCCTGCCTGAGCCCAGGAGGCCTCTCAACAGCATGAGAATATGAAGGCCACACTGCCCTGGTTCTAACCCTGAAAGGGTCACCCCATCACTTCTCCATGTGGAAACAGACCCCTTGTCTCCAATATTTGTTTTTAGATCCAGTTGCTGAGAAAATTGTCACAGAATTAAAATGAATGGTGTCACCATCTTACTGAAGGCATTCCACAGCGTTGGGGTTGTATGCTGTGGTGCACCCACTCAGAGTCCCAGTGACAAGCTACTGATGCAAAAGAGACTCACATCAAGGGTACAGGGGACCACTAGACCACCAGGGAAGGAGGAGAAGCAAGTTTGCAAGCTTGAAGCTGCTGGGCTGCTGATGTACCTGGGCCTGACTCATGCACTCTGTCTGTCCCATTGCTAGATGCTGAGCCTCTGGGAAGGTCATCTCCAGCTCACCTTCCCCAGGGTCTGGTCTCCTAAGAACCAGGTGACGTTTATGGTCCTTGTGCTCAGCTGGCCATTCGGGAGTCTAATTTTCTTGAAGAGGTGAGGAACAGGCAAGGGGGGCTCAGTTGGAAGAGAGAGGGGCACAATCCTACTAAGTACAGATTAGCTGCTAAGGGGTCCAGGGAGCTAGTCAGAGCCTGGCTCTGTAGAAATGATGAGGACCGACCAGCAAACGCAAGCAAGCTGGCTGGAACAGATAGTCACCACCCCACTGTGTTCAGCAGAGATTCAAAGGCAGGAGAAAGCTTTACTCTGGAGCTTCAGGTGTGCCCTGACCAGATGCCATGGGAGCCATGGGAGCCATGAGACAGCTAGCTTTAAGTAGCACCTGTGGGATTGGGTATGCATGCACCGGTTGTCCTAAAGTGGAAGTATTGACAAAAACCTGGACAACTGTAAGTGATTAACGAAGGTGTGGGTATACGGAGCTTGTTGACACGGAGGGTCTGTCTGGCTTCCTGGGCTGTCGCTAGAGATGGCTATCCGGCCTCCTGAGGGTCCCGTTTCTTAGGCTGTTCATCTTAGATAAACGGTTCTGTAGGTTGTGGGTCAGAATCTGTTTTGAAGTGGGGCTCACAGGGAGGAGGTTTGTGAGGGGCTCAGTGTAAGCTGCACACATCCAGCTGCCTCCCCCACACAGGAGGTGTGCACTGTAACATCTGGCACACATGCATCAGTGGCCCCGTGAGGTCCCAAAGCCTGGGGCCCACTCTGCTCTGTGTCCCCGGCCCACAGCGTCGCTGTGCCCTCTTTCATCCTGCTCCGGGTGTCGCTCTATGCTCATTGGTAAGCCCTCCTTCCCCTGTTATTATAGAGTGGCTGGGCTGCAGAGTGGGTCACACTACATAGAAGTGAGCCCTGGATTTAGGGCTATTTCCAATGGCAATTCTTTTTTTTCCCCCAGTGTCATGAGTACATTTTTAATACGTTGGTTTTAGATAATTGTACACATCATTTACCAACCATGTTTGTTCTGTACCCCAATACCAACCCTGTCAGACCCCATTTCCCCCTCACCACAAATCTCTCTCTCAGGTTCATGACCATCCCTGTTGCTTTGTGGCCCACTGAGACTAACCAGAGCTGTCTTGATGAAGGTGCCTTTGGGGCTATCTGTTGAAGCAGCTGGGCTTGGCAGTAGGAATGCCATAAAGACAGCAACTTCCCCTTTCCCAGGGTCTGTCAAGAGCCAATAGCTCAGAGGCAAAAGATATGGCACCGTGAGCCCCTCCTCTTCCTTGACTTACTGACTGGGTGGTCTGGCGTGGACCTCAGTCAGGTAATAAGAGTAGTTGTACACTAATATTTAGAATAGTCGTACTGAGTATAGAGAATAGCCCAGTACTGCTGCCTGCTGCCTTGGCTGGCTGGTTTTGGGAGTAGGGCTCTTGCTCTGTAGCTCAGGCTGACCTCAGGTTTATAACCTTATCTCCATCTCTCAAGAGCTGAGGCTGCCAGCAGGAGCCACCATGGTTGGCTGTTTGTTTGTTTGCTTATTCGTTTATTTAAATTTTGGTGTTTATTTGTTTAATGTGGGTTTTTCCCACAGAGCCCAGACCAACCACAAACTTGGCATTCTCCTGCCTCAGCCTCCTAAGTGTTGGGCTTACAGGTGTGTGTCGCCAGGCCAGGCAAACCCTGCAGCTCCTTGGCATTTTAAGTATTTCAGTAACTCAGTTTTGATTTGAACAGGAAATGTGTGCTGGAAGTTGTCTGTTCAATTGTGAAAAAGGCCCTCTGGTCCATGAGACTCTCTGGTAGCTATCAAATAACTATAGGTCCTTCCTCAGGTCCTTTCTGGGTGCCAGGTCCCCATGTGCTGCAGGGGTGGATGGGGGTGGATGTGGGTGTCTGTTTCACTTTAGGCTGAAGGGTGAGTCTGTCCCCTTAAGGGTAGCTATCCAGAGTGAATAGCTTCCACTGTATCACCTGGTGGTTTAGAGGTGTAATAGCAAATGCCTTAGCATCTCTGAGGCAAGACTTTACAGCTGTAATGAGTCCTAAGATCCTGGCCTTAATTTCCCCGAGAACAGGGCACAGGGGTTGGACTCTGACTTCCAGCCTGACTCTCCATCCTCCACCAGTCACAGGTGATCCTCCCTCCCCCCAACCTCCAGCCTCAGGCAGCTGCACTTTATCAGGATGCAATCTAAATTCAGTCTTAAAGACCTTGAAGGTGGGAGAATGGTGAGCTCAAGGCCAGCCTGGGCTCCATCGTGATCCCCTGCTTTTGAAAAGAGGAAGGAGTGGGGAGATAGCTCAGCCAGTAAAGCAAGAGGACCTGAGTACTGTAACCCCAAGAACTGACATAAAAAAGCCAAGTGTGGCGGTGTCCCCAATACTCAGCAATTGCCTCTTGGCAAGTCACACCGACTGCAGCTTTCCAAGACAAGGTCTCCCATTTTGCACACCAGCAAACTGAGGCTCAGAGCGAAAAGTCACTGAAGTCCTCCGTGTCAGGAGCTGAATGGTGGCTGAACCAGACTGGTGAGGTAAGGGTGCCCCCAGCTAGCCTAGCTGTGGTTCTGATTCACATGAGAAGAGAGCACTCAGCCTGCCCAGGAATCAGGCAGATGGGGAAACAGAACACGGAGGGTCCTGAGAGAGACAGAGTGGAGGAGTCACCCTTGTCTGTGGACCTTCCCTCCTTCCCAGGTTCCTGATGACTTACTTCCCTTGGGCAGCAGCTTTTCTGAAAGTGTTATTCACCTGGAGAGCCAACCCTGAGACCATTTGGACTCAAAGAGTTACGCGTCCACACATCAGCCCGATGCCACGGGTCCCCTGCCAGCTTTGAGGTCCCATCTTTCCAGAGTCAACTGCATCCCGTGGGAAGATGGGGGGGGGGCATGTCCCTTTTGGTTTTGTTTTACTTGGGTTCGGTTCTGGAGATCGGAGTCAGGCCCAAAGGCTTGCACCGGCCGGCTCCTCAACCTTGGCATTGCATTTTGCAGTAGAAACCCGAGTCCGTTCTCAGTTATGAGAAGGAGACACAGATGCTTATTCACTGCCTGGTTCCAATCTTGAAGCTTGTGCTTATGTCACCAACTGAGGCGGGACATACTGTCACAGCAGAGAGCTGAGAGAGTGGGGGTGGGGGTTGGGGGAGCGCAGCCGAAGTTCCCTTGTATCACAGCAGAGGGAAGGGCACGAGACCGATACTGGGACTCCCGAGATAGCCTTT
Organism: Mus minutoides; assembly: GCA_902729485.2. Classification (NCBI taxonomy): domain Eukaryota; kingdom Metazoa; phylum Chordata; class Mammalia; order Rodentia; family Muridae; genus Mus; species Mus minutoides. Next base: position 189,745 of record LR750171.1, on the reverse strand, counting down.
CTATTCTTGGTTCTGCAAGGAGCCTGCTGTGTGCCCTTGGGCAGATCAGTTCCTCTCTCTTACGCTCAGTTTCCTCATTTTCTACAACCAAATGCAGAATCTTAATGGCTTTCCCTTTCGGTTCGACAAGCCCAGAGCTCTAGCAGGGGTGCGGGCTGTATGTGAAGAAATAGAAGTCTTGGTTTCATTTCATAACCTGGGCCCCTCAGTGCCTACCAGCTGGGGCTGGGAACAGGACCAACATTCATTGACAAATGAAGGTGAGTTTCAGAGGCGGCTGGCAGCCTGGGCTGTCACAAAACTCTGACAGAAGACGTGCAGTGCTGGGGAAACCCCAGCTTCTGTAGCGGAGGCTCTGATTGGTGCACAGCGTTTGCGCTTCCTTCAGACCAAGGCCTTCAGCCAGTCCCCAAGCCATCAGCTGCTGGTTTTGATCAATGACAATATCATAAACAACAAATAAGTCCATTCGCTGTCAAGTTCAGTCATTTGTGGCATTTAATTAGCATAATTGACCCAAACTGGAACTTCCCCTTCCACCTGAATTTAAAAATACATCTCCACTAACCCTCAGTACATCTGAGAAAAATGTCTTTTTTTTTTAATGAGGTTTTAACTAAAGCCCAATATCAAAACACTATATAATACTTTTATCTCATGGAAGACATTTGATGCTTATTAAAATATTACTGCTTTAAGGCTTATTTTGATTTTTTTTTTTTTTTGCCCAAGAGTGTGTGCAGAGCCTCACTACTCAGATAATAAGAAAGAAATCTTAAACATGAAAAACACACATGAAAGGTAATATGCTCCCCGTTAGTCTCAGTATCATTTCCCCAGGATTACTACTTTCCAAATATAGCATTAGCTTAAAAATAAAAGGCAGTTTACAGTAATGGGACACTTGGTACAACTTTGGAGCATGTGGGCTCTCCAAGGGCCTTGTACAATGGCTTCATTAAGCGGGAACTGGGGGGGAGAAAGGCTGGGTTTAAAAAAAAAAAAAAAAGAATCCCAGAATCCCAGCATGTCTCCTCCAAGGCCCCCCAGATAGGCCACCTACCCTGACCCGAGGCCCGTGTCTAACAAGCTCTAAATTCTGCTTTCAGAATGCTTTTTCACGCATTGCTTCTTCCAGAGATGAAAACATTTTCGAAGCTGACAAGCCATCAATTGGGTGCCACCCGGGAAGAGAAGCCATGGTCTGCAGCTCTGCTTCCTGGCCCCACCACCAGGAGAACATGGGACCGCCATCTACACTCAATGGGTCGTCCTGGGTTTGGGAGGTCTCTTTTTATCCTGAGAGCAGGCTTAGGAGCAGTTACGAAAGCAACGAGCCTACCGGCTGGTCTTAGTGGACATGGAGCAGCAATTGCTTGGCTTGTTGGGAATGGCTGAAGCCTGTAGACAGTTGGATGGCCTAAATTATCGAGGGACAGAGTAGTCATGTACACAGAAGGGCCATCTTGAGTGGCAGCTAGGGCCACTATAATTTTGTCCCATGGGCTAGCCTGGGTCAAGCTCTCACTGGAAACTGCCAGTCAGCCAAGGGACCCTGAGGAGACTCACATTGTCTGTTTGCTGTTTTGGTCCAGTACTGCAGGCCCCTTCTGATTTGGGGAACCAGACTCCTGGCACTTCCTAAATGCCCTGTTTTGAGAGGTTCCACAGAGTGAGGGTGTAAGTGGCCTGAAGGGAGAGACATGCTCCCCCTGGGTTCCAATCCCCATCATACCTTAGCTGTCAGCAGGGAGGGAAGGTCCAGAGGCTACAGGCGGCTGTAGCAGAGAAACAAAAGCTGCATTACTACTCCAGGTTTGCTGTCCTCCCTGGGGGCAGACAGCACTGTGTGCTGGGTAGGGGTCACTTCACCAGGCCTGCCTTTGCCCCAAGGGGCAGTTTCTTGGATGGGCTAGGGATGGTATCATTAAGCCCATTTGAGGAAGCAACCAACCAACCGTTACCAGCTTTGGACTTCGCTGACCATGTTCAGTTACTGTTGGATACTCTTTTCCTTCAGGCACAAATGGGTAATTGCTCATGATCCTACCTCTGCAACTGGGGCCAAGCAGGCATGTCTCCCTTGTTCAGTTAACGGCTCCCACATCTGGAATTGTCCCTGCCGTCCAGGTTCTGGCCAGGTGTCACATGGCTTTACTGTGTCGGCGGACCTCACGAGATTGATGACTCTTGGCGATCCACGTGTAAATGACTTGTAGGAAGGGCACGTGAGTGAGGTGAGGTTGACAGAGAGCCACCTGCAGAGGCTCCAGCGGCTAAGTGAGTGTATGGCTGGACCATGTCACTTGTGAGATGCTCACAGTCCTATGGTGTCAACTGGATCAAAGTTTCTCATAAGATAGAAGATGGAATCTGCCCTTGGTCACAACGCTTGATTCGGAACCCTGGCTTTTAATAGGGCTACCAGTTGTCCATGTGAAGATTAGGTTGCTGGGTTTTTGTTTTTTCTTTTTTGATACAAGCTAAGAAGAAAGGCAATGGCCCCTGAGAACACAACCCCACCAGATTGGCTTGTAGGCACGTTCACGGGGGAGGGGGTCAGTTCCTTGATTAATGATCTATATGGGAGGCGCCCGAACCACTGTTGAGTGGTGCCACCCTGGGCAGATGGCCCTGAACTGTATTAGAAAGTAGGCTCATGGAGCCACCACAGGCTAGCCAGTGAGCAGCATTCTTCTACAGTTCTTACTCCAGTTCCTGCCTCGGCTTCCCTGACTGATGGACTCTCAGCCAAATAAACACTCTGCTATGGAAATCGCTCTTGGTCATGATATGTATCACAGCAGTAAAGAGCGAGTGACGAAAGTGAGGCCCAGGATATTATGGGAGCCTGTGACCTGGAAGTGGAGAGCCCTGGAGGAGGAGAAACAGCTTGGTGCGGGAGGGGTGGGGGGTGGGGGTGAGGTGTGTGTGGGGGAACAGTGGGAGGAGCAGAAACAGCTGGAGGGGCAGTGGGTGGAGCCTGCAGGGGAGGAGCCTGCAAACTGGTGATGTGGGCAACAGAGCACAAGGAGAAAGTAGACAGCATCCCCAACCCCCCTCCCCCCCACGAGGACGAGAGGGTTCGAGGATTCATCGTGGAAGAGGGTTCTGAGGAGGTAAGAGAGCCAGGCTCATTGACCTGTGTCTGTTAGGAGCGTGGGGAGAAAGTGGTGGCTTCCTGCTACATGTGTGTCAGTGCTGGCATAAAGTGTGCATAAAGGACAGTAACATGTTACCTCTGCTACCCACGCCATGCCTGGACACTCTTGCTCTCGCAGACTCACTGGTACTGATACCGTAGATTCTGGGATCTGTTCTCTGGGACCCATCAACTGTCAAGGCATCACTGACACTGAGAAGGGAGGACTGGCATGGCTCCATCACCATGGGGCCAGACCAGACACAGCAGAACGGCAAAGGTCCACAGGTCCTCTGAGGAGACTCTGGTCTCTGTCATTTCAAACAGCCTCTTTGTACAGGGCTGAAGTTGTGATAATTCCAACTGTGTACGAATAAGGATATCGAGGGACTGTGACCATGGCAGGTGGGAGCAGTGGGCCACAGACAGTGTAGGTCAAGGCGTAAGATAATAAAACCCAGAGGCTATGACTTTAGATGGCAACACTGGCTTTGAAATATTTGTACGGTGGTTAGGGAGGGTAGGTGAGCATGGTGGGTATGCACAAGGCTGAAGGAGCTCAGATGGGACAGGAGACCCTAAGTCTAAATCCCACCAGGACCCTTTCTAGCCCAGTCAGCCTTGAACCAAGGGTCTTGGGCAGCCAGTGGCAGGATCAGCCTTTCCAGATTTACACAGGGTGTCCTCCTCCACACCCGTGTGGAATCTGGTCTACCACTGTGAAGGCCTGGCTGCTTTTCTCTCACCAGGGAGAAAAGCCCAGCCACTGCGTTGTAGGCTCAGGGGACATTTGATTGTCTAGAACACATCAAACAGCCCAGGTCTCCCTTGTAAAAGTTTTACAAGAAAATCATTGAAGATCGGCTGAGCAGACTTCTTCCTCTGCTCCTCCTTAGACTCCAGCCCTGAGCTGATGGTTGCATCTCCACACTCTGGTGCTGGCCTGCAAGAGCGTGCAGAGGCAGGAACCTCAGCCCCTGGATCGTTAGGCTTGCAGGCCACGGCTGTGGGATCTAGTGAGTTGGACATATTTTATTTAACCAGCTTAGTAAAAGGTAATATTCAGCAGCTGTGATCTATAGCAGAATTACAATTTTCAGGTCAAGGAGGGATTTTGATATTAGGAGGTTGGGCAGAATTGCTATGAAATCTCATGAGCTGTCTTTAAAAATAAATGAGAAAATAGGTTATCCAAGAGTCATTGTAAGGGGAAAATCAATAGGCGGTGTCTATTCACTTGGGCTATCAAAATCCTTGAAATTTGAACAAAAGTTTCACGTTTAGTGTACTGGAGGTTTTGAAATCCGCAGCTTCACGGTGCTGCACATCCAAATGAGGCTGGCCCTTGTGAAGCCTCGGCCCCCTCTTAAGATGGGGGAGGCTCTCGGTAACCGAACGAACCTGTAGAGAAAGACTCCTGTAGAGGACTCCTCACCCTCCGCTGCAAGCTGCCCCCTGCACTTGTAAGAGAAGCGCACCCAGGCCAGAGCAGCAGTGCAGAGTGCCAGGTGCTCTTGCCCAGCCCTGCCTCTTGCCCCACACAATCCACTGCCCACATCTTGGATGGGGGCAACCTCCCCGCGGTGACATTTTACCTGCCTTAGGCTGTCTGAAATGGCAGAAGTTTCTACCATCCAACCATTTATGCATGTGTCCGTCTGTCTATCCCTCCCTCCCACTACGTGCCATGCTCAACTAGGAAACAAAAATGGAGAAATAAAGCAGGCTCTGAGAAGGAAGTAATAGCACCCGAGAGATAGAGAGATGGCTCTCCTTGAGCCAGGGAGGGAGGGCTCAGATGCTGTTACTCATCCGGGACCCACAGCACAGGTGAGATTTAGCCAATGGAAAGACGGATGGGCGGGGCAACTCCCAGACAGAGGCTCCAAGTTGTGAGAAAGCTGGAGAAAGCAAGGACACAGGAGATGTAGATGAGGGCTGGTGTCTGGCCATGCAGGCCAGGCCAGGCCAGGCCAGACCACGGAAGGAATTGTGGTTAGAAGACCAGATCAAAAGATTTTGAACCACAAGGTTCTAAAATATGATTTTCATTTTCAAATCATTACTGTGGCAGCTGCGAGCTGAAACAAACTACTACTCTTTTTTTTTTTTTTTTTTGGTTTTTTTTTGGTTTTTCGAGACAGGGTTTCTCTGTATAGCCCTGGCTGTCCTGGAACTCACTTTGTAGACCAGGCTGGCCTCGAACTCAGAAATCCGCATGCCTCTGCCTCCCGAGTGCTGGGATTAAAGGCGTGCGCCACCACGCCCGGCTCAAACTACTACTCTTGATAGTAGTACTACTACTACACCAGAGAATGGCGCAGGGGAGACAGGGTAGCGTGGACGAGGGATACGGTGGTTAGGTGGACTTCCCAGTGCTCCTGGGAGAGCTGCCTTCTCTTCTGCACTCTCCTGTTAATTGGCAGTAAATACGGACGGACCCCGGGCTCTGCTTTGCTCGCTGGTGAGCCATCTTGATTTGGATCTCTACTCTATAGACGACAGACTCTACAGAATCCATGCCTTCCTTTGCCACCGCTGTGGAAGGGGGTTCTTCAGGAATGACTCGGCTATGGGGGGGGTCACATGGACCCAAATATCACGTGTAGACTGAGTGACTCCTGCATCCTATACGATCCTCAAATCTCCGTGGATATTGTTATAAATTCACTCAAGAACACTGCATCTTAGATTTAATAATTTCATAGTCTCTATTTTCTTAGTTCATATACATTTTAAGAGTCGTTTTAAATGTGACCTCAAATTTCTTTTTGCTGCTTTTTTCTCTTTATAAACTCTTTACTTTGTGCTTTGACAATTTCATTCATGTGTATAATGTATTTTAATAGTACACACTCCCATCTGTCTCTCCTTCCTCCAACCAGGCCTCCTCCTCCTATACTCGGGGTGTGTGTGCGTGTTGCGAGTGTTCCAGTGAGTTTAACTAGGGCTGCTTGCATGAACATGGACAAGGGGTTATTTACTAGGGCACTGGCAGCTCACCAGTTGGAAGCAAACGGGTAGACTCAATCCAGACCAACTTACTCAGACCCAGCTTTTACCAGCCCCTGGAGCTGAACTCCAAGACAGGGAATTTCCAGGTAGCTGGTGGGTTTCCTCTCTGGCTTTGAGACCTGGGGAAGGCAGAGGTAATGTTTCTTCACCATCCCTTGTTAACACTGGTCACTCAGCATGAAAAGGTAACTTTAAAGCATTCTTAGAATGAATATACATTTTAAAAGATTTACTTAAGTGTGTGTGTGTGTGTGAGTATATGTAAGAGTGTGTGTATGAGTGTGAGTCTGTGTATAAATGTGTGAGTATACGAGTGTGTATGAGCATATATGTGTATGTATGAGAGAGGGGGGAGGGGAAGGGGAGAGAGAGAGAGAGAGAGAGAGAGAGAGAGAGAGAGAGAGAGAGAGAAGAGGCAGAAGAGTGCATCCTCCTTTGGACTGGGAGTTCTAGAGGGTTGTAAGTTTCCCAGTATACCAGGTCCTGAATTCTAGTCTAGGTCATGCTGGCCTTCTCTCTGCTTGTCTCTGATTCAGGAGTGCAAACGCCCCAGGCACCTCCCTTGCCTGCCCCAAGAGTTCCAACAGTTTCCTCCTATAAAGTCCTTTCCTCCATGAGACAGGCTCTCTCAGGCTGGCCTTGTTCTCAAGATCCCCCTGCCTCAGCCTCCTCAGTGTGGGGATTATAAGAGTATGCAGTGTTCTTGAAATATTTTAACCCCTCCACACAGCATAAGTCTGCATAGAAAAAAACAAAATCTAAAACCCAAACATCTCCAAACAACAATAAAAGACAGTATTTATATGCTATGCTACAGACCCACACATTTATATTTGCCCATGATGCGTGTGATGGGGTCAGTCTCTCACATGTTTGAAAGTGGGTGCCAGTGGGTACCTAAAAGGATCTTCGTGCCCTTATCCCATTTGAGAGCAACTGTCTCCGGGGCTCAGCAGGGAGATGAGTTGATTACACAGGCTCTCCATGGCAGGAAGGGGTGCTCAGAGTCACGTCTGCCATCTCTCTGATAAGTTGATGGAAAATAAAATTTTATATCCAAATATATATGGATGTTTTGTCTCAAACATCTATACAAACACAATATATATTGTGTACGTATAGATGTTTATATATTGAATATAATATATATAATGAATTATATATATATATATATATATATATATATATATATATATATATATATATATAATTTTTTGAGATAGGGTATCTCTGAATAGCTCTGGCTGTCCTGGAACTCACTCTGTAGACCAGGCTGGCCTTGAATTCAGAAATCCATCTGTCTCTGCTTTCTGAGTGCTGGGATTAGAGGTGTGCACCACCATGCCTGGCTATAAATAAAAACTTTAATTAAAAGCAGAAAAATTCTTACCCAGGATAAGGCACAAAACTTGTTTTGAGTCCAGAGATGTTGAAAGCCTATACAACATGGGGGGCCTTGTGTCATGAGATCCAAAAGAGGACTGGCGGGACAGGGCTGGGGGGATAGGGCTGGGGGGACAGGGCTGGGGGGACAGGGTTNGGGACAGGGCTGGGGGGACAGGGCTGGGGGGCAGGGCTGGGGGGACAGGGCCGTTGGTAAAATGCTTAGCTTGCAGACAAGAGGCTTGGAGTTAGCTGTGAGACAGAGACAGTCAGATCCGGGGAGCTCACTTGGCCAGGTGGCTGGGACCCGAGAACCAACAGCTGAGTTGGCTTCCTCCAGTCCACACAGCTGTACCCAAGGCAGACAACACACAGATGAAAACAAGGTACCAGGTGTCGCCATCTTTAAAAAGTGGCAGTGTACTGTATTCTCAGCACAGAACACTGAGAACAGGTTTATACCTACCTTTCCACTAGGGAAAAATGCAAAAGAAATAGCAAACTGTGGGATTAGACATTTGACCTTTTTTTTTTTTTTTTAGCTCATCCAATGATACAAGTTAGTTCAGGAAACAACCATCGAAATGTATTACTTATACCAATAACAGGCAGAACCACATTTCTAAGAGATCCAATAAAAATAAATGCTGAGATAAATTACTTTGTGGAATACAGCAAATACACAGATTTATTAATAAACCACCGCTCTGTAAATATTAGAGATAAAATGTGAAGGTTCTGGGGAAAGAGGTACTGTGGAGCTGGAAGTCTCTGGGACTCGGGACTAATTCCTGAGTGAGATGTTAAAACGGCCGTGCATTAATAAGCACAGGCCAGTCTACCTCCCCTCCCCCACCTGTTTGGTTTCCGTGTGATTTCTCCCCCATCCCTGAGACAGGCTCTGAGAGCTGCTCCTGACACCCCAGCCTAAGCGATGCAGATAATGTAATCGTAGCATCATTAGGAACCATGAAATTGCAATTCCTCGGGGAAGGAGCGCTATCGCTCTGTTACACAAGAAGAGCGATTAATTAGCGGATCTCGGTTTAACGGACTATGTACTACATGGGTTCTAAACCCACTCTGGAGTGGTTTTCAGGCCTAATGAATTACCATCAGGAAAGATGAGCTGCAGCCAGAAGGTATCAGTCAAAAAGCAATACAGGAAATCCTCCAGACCCACTCAGTGCTAACCAGAGAGAACTATCATCCAGGAAAGTCGGGAGAAACCAAACAATTGCTAACTAATTTCTTCTAGGCCCGAGGATGACGAGGATGACGGTGTTGAACGGTCGCTTGCTCCACATCACTAGTTTGGAGCCTGGAAGACACGGCCCCCTCCCTGTGCTGGACTTTGGATTGAGCTCAGCATCCCAGGCCTGAAATCCAGCTGCCTGGTGACGGTCAAGGCTGCTGCTCCGCACTATGTTAGGGCCTCCGCTTTTGGGCCAGGTGAACTTTTACTGCTGTTGGATTCCAAATTTCATCTTTGGTACCTAAAGTCTGCATCGGGTGTGTGTGTGTGTGTGTGTGTGTGTGTGTGTGTCCCCAGTTCCAGGATGTGACATCGGAGAAGACTTGAGGCAAAAGCCTGAGTAGTCAGTGATAGTTGGACCTTCAAGGAGTCACCCCAGGTCTCCTTTGAGGAAGAAGAACTTGTTTTTAAGGCCTGCTGGGCCACATGGTGAGAGCTTGTCTCAAAATGCCAAATAACCCCCAGACTACAAAACAAAAGAAGCCAAACAAAGAGAGCAAAGTCCAATCAAACCAAGCAACAAAACAAAACTGGGGTTCCAAGGCACACTGCGGGTGTCTTCTTCTTCTTCTTCTTCTTCTTCTTCTTCTTCTTCTTCTTCTTCTTCTTCTTCTTCCCCTTCCTCTTCCTCCTCCTCCTCCTTTTCCTCCTCCTCTTCTTCCCCTTCCTTCTCTTCCCTCTTTCTTTTTCCTCTCCTCCCCCTTCTTCCTTCTTCCTTTCTCTTCCTCCTTCTCTTCTCATTTATTTTTATTGTATGAGCATTGGTGTTTTGCCTGCCTGTATGTCTGTGTGAGAGTGTCACATCTTGGAGTTATAGACAGTTGTGACCTGCCATGTGGGTACTGGGAAATGAATCCAGGGCTCCTGACAGCTGACCATCTATCTTTACAGCCCCTCGATGGTGTCTAAATCTTTCAATCCCCCTGCTTGTTTCCTTTGTTGAAACAGGGTCTCTCTGTTTCAAAACTCAAGATCATCCTTCGTGCAGGGACTTGGAGGTGACACCACTAAGCCAAACAGCCTCTTGCTAGGTCTGATCCATACTCATGTGCTTAAGGGGCCAAGATTTTTGAGGGACAAGTTCAATGTGCGTCAGTTTTTCTGATAGGAACATAGATACACAAGAGAGAGATTCATGCATCTGGCTGGTCTGGCTACATAATTTGGGAGACCCAGGGCAAAATGAAAATGTGGGGCTCCTTATTAATAAAAGCAGGCATAACCTGGAGAGATAGCTCAGGGGTTAAGAGAACATACTGCTTTTGCAGGGGGCTTCCCAGTACTCATGTCTGGTGGCTCCGGGGTGGGGTGGGGTGGGGTGGGGGACCCAACACCTTCACACACATGCACACCTATATGTACACAGACCCATACACATACTCACAATTAAAAATAAAAATTTAAAAGGCAGACATTTCCAGATTGTTACAGTACCTTTAATTTGGCAATGTTATTTGTCCAAATTCAATTTATGCTTCCCACCATTCACCTTTATATTATATGATGCCAGATTAAGCTGGAAACTGGGATATTTAACGTGTACATGGAGTCATCCAAGATATACACTGCTTTTCATGGCTTGTCTCAGCAGGGCACTGCACTGGCCTGAAGAGACTGTTGGACTCAGGGTGAAGAAAGGGGAGGACCCTTGTGTTGGGCTGCGGCATTCCCTCAGACCCCTTTGGCACTAGGGCAACTTGGGGTACCCACAGCACTGCCAGCCACTGGACAAGCTCCACACCCAAATGCCTCCTCCCCGCAATCCCCAACGCCTTCTATCTGCACCCACAGCAGCTGGGCTAACCTCTCGGGCTCTAAAGACCAGCCAGGCACCTGGAGGAAATGAGCAATAGATTCATCCACATGGAGTTCTCCCAAGGAGCATGCCCAACTCCTATACCTGGGTGGGGCTGCTGCCACTAAGCCTCAACCAAACTATTGGGCTCATACGCGCTTGATGACTCTCCACCTTCCCTGCCTCAATCTCTACCTTGGGGCTAGGTTGGAAGCAGTTTGGGGGGAGGTGGCGGCTGGGATGCTGTGCTGAGTGGAGATAGGCTCCAGGGTGTGGAGGAGTGAGCCTCTGAGAAATGGATCAGAGGTTATGGGATATCCCAAGTCCTCAGGTCATAGTCTACTATCCTTACCAACAAAACAAAACAAAACAAAACAACACACGCACAAAGCTTAGATTGTTAAGAATTTCAGTTCAAGTACAGTGTATTGCTCTCTAAGTGTGAGGTCCTTCTGAGCCAGGGGCCTCTGCATCCAAGACTGTTCAGAAGTTTAGCATGCCATGGGCCTCATCCTTCTAGAAGATTCTACATATAAGAGACTGCCTTCCTTCCCCAAAGCACGGCCCTTACTTAGGAATATTCCGTTTACATTACTGTGGATAGCCAGAGTCTCTTTTCCCAGTGACTTTCTAGCCCCAATTTTTCCTATTTGCTGAAAAACTCAGGGAGGGTGGAATGTGGCTTGCAGAGTCCTTACCCCAGGCCAGTGCACTGCAGGGTCTAGAACCCCAAGACCCAGTCCCAGGCTGGCTCAGGAGAGGCCCACATAGTAAAAGATCAAGGTCTCATCGGTCTCCCTGCCAGGTTGAGGCTGGATATGAATGTCCATTAGCCACGAAAGCCAGCACCTGGGGCCACTGTTGGAGAAATAGTAGCTCTTGACGCTGGCAGCAGGGGAATTTTGAAAGTCTGTCCTGGGCTCAGCCTCACAGTGGTGGGGCTCCTAACTATGTCACAAGCTTTTTGGTGGGGAAGAATGGCTGAGAAGACGCCACATGGGAAAGAGGCTAGAGATGCCTTTCTCAGCGGGACCTTAGGAGCTCCACTAAGATGACAAGTAGCCATTTCCCCAAGCTCCCTGGGAGTTGAGACCTGGCATTCGAGGAAAAAGGAGTCCTAGCCAACAGGGATGGAGTCAATGTTTGCACACAGTGGGCGTTTTAGTGCAAATAGCACAAAGCCAACTCTACTCCAGTGACTACTAGCTCTGTGGGTTCTGAGCTGAGGGCTGTGAATGTTTTAGACTGAGGCTCCTTAGGTCAGAGGAATGAAGTGGTCACAGACACAAAAATCTCCAGCTTGTGCCTTTGGAAGTGACACCGCTTTTCGCAGAGGAGCACTGAAGGCCTAGAGCCTACCCCTGGCTCTGCTGTCAACCTCAGTAAATGCTGGTCTCCCTCCATCTGGGAACAAGTGTAGGCTGGCCAGCCCGGCCCTGTGGCATGCACAGCTCAAAGGGTCTGTGATCTGGAGCTCACCAGAACACTCCAAATGCTCCTGTGGTGGACAGTGCCGAGCGCGGANGAAGAGGCTCCTTGGAACCACCCAGTTCTCCTCACCCTAATATGACCCCTTTCCTCAGAAATGCTGCTTCATGTGACGGCCAAGACGTGTAAATTGAGCATGGCCGTGTCTCCTCAAGACAAGGCAGCCTGGGCTGCCTCAGAGGCCACTCAGCATAAGCAATCCATTCTGAGTCTTTCTCCACGTGTTGATCTGCACAACCCAGAGGCCTGGGACTTCTCAGACCCTGAGGCTGGACAAGGTGATGGAGGGACCTGATGCCAGACCCCAGGGCGACCTACCCTAACTCCTGAGCTCACCTTCCACCTTTCTCATGAGGACTGCTGGAGAAACCATACAGCTCACTCCTTGGTAGAGTCTGTCCTTAGACTCTATGTCTCCTTGGTAATCTGGCCAAGAGTACAGGTCTGTATGAACCTCTAGGGCAAGACAGTGCCTGTGACTCTAAAACCCTGAAGGGCTGAGATAGAAGAAGTGTCAGGGCATCGGCCATACCTCACCTCACGCTGTGGATACCCCAAATGGCTCAGACATCAAGGGAGGGGCAGACATCTTAACCAGAGAAACCAGTTGGTACAGTCAAGGCCCCCTAGGGAAGCTGAATCTTTGTTTTCCCACCAGTCTAAGCCAGAAGCCAAAGGACAGCAGTGATAGGAAGGGTTTCAGGGTGTTCCCATACATGTGCCTAGCTGACCTCGAAGTACTGTGTCCCTCAAGGGTGGAAGGCCGTGGGACTTTCTGTGCAGAGGAGTCATACAACCAGGGCAGGTAGAGAGGGTCACCAGGGCAGGGCAGGTGGAGAGGGTCACCAGGGAGACTCTGTAAAGTATGCATAGTGCTTGGCCCAACACAGGGCCTTCTTCAGTTGGCTAAGGATGCCTCTGTGGCCTGGGCCCTTGGCAGAACCTTGTGGAGAGATGCTGGGGCCTGAGGAGTTGTTCATTCTCAACTCTGTGGGGGCTTATCAGAAACAAACAAAAATCTGTTTCTCCCTAACAAGTGCATTTTGTAGCAAAGTCAGTTGAAAACAGAAAACTTTGGGGCATGGAAGCTGAACTGAGCTGGGGAAGTGCGGGGGGGCTCTCTCCACCCCACCTTCCTGGCTCCTCCTCAACACACCTGGGGGAGGACCCGGGAAGAGTGAGGATGCTGTCCAGCGAGGTCCTGCCCTCAGGAAAAGCCCAGGCAGCCCCCGTGGATGTGCGGCTGCAGATCAATACAGAGCAGAGGCAGCTTTGCTCTTCCCTGGGCTCCCCAGCTATTATTCATGCCAAAGGGCCTTGTTTGGATGAAGGGAAGGAGGGGTGGGAATTCGCAGATTCACAGGCCCTCGCTCTGCCTGTAGCCGGTCCCCCCTCAACTGGATGCCTCCTTATTTATGTACTAGGGAGGTGATTTAGAAGAGGGGACACCCCTCAACCGCCCCCCCTCTTGCACACTCATGTGGGCCTAGAGCCTGGGAGGATGGGGATGGTGTAGCTGAGGTGATCAGGGTCCCTGTTGTCCCTTCACTGGCTTCTCTTGAGGAAAGGCACCGAAGGGCCCAGAGTGGCCGACTCTCTTGCTCTTGTCTGAGCTGAGCCCACTGCCCCACCCCTGGCTGGATCTCTCAGTTCACTCTCTAGTCCTTTGCTCCAAGTCCCCCCGCCCCATTTTGTTTTGGCCACTTGTCTCTGGTAAGCTCGCCCTGACTGGAACCATAAGGGAGAGGGCTGGCCACAGTGGGAAGGGTGCCCCTGGATGCCTGGGTTCCAGGAACACACTCGTTTCCTGTCTGGACTGGATGCTCCCGGCCACCCTTGACTGTCACCCATCTTGGTGCGGTGCCTATTTGCTTCGGATCTGTATGGATCAGCTCACCACCCCACCTTGGCCTAATGACATTACATGGACAGCTTAGCCGGTGTCATTGTGTGGGGCCTGATGCAACCCACGTGAGGGACAGAAACTTAAGCCTTGGGTCAGGTTAAAAATCAGCAAGTCACAGCATAGGGTGAGGTCAGGAAAGAGGACAGTTTCCTGTCTCGGGCAGTTCCTTTCCACTGGGGGTGGTTTACACCATCTTCCTCCCCACCGGGAAACCGGTTCTAGCATGGCTTCTGCTGAGGCATGGAGGTCCCTGTAAGGGAGGTGAGTTGTCACATGACGAGTGTGGACTAGAGCCCGGAGTCCCTGCAGACCCAGGTGTGACTGCTATGTCTACATCCGCAGTGATCAAGTAGATCTGAGAGGAGGGCTTATGCCTGCTCGGCCAGCACACGCGTGACTACTGCAGGACACATCTGTCCTTGGTGAGAGATGCTCAGATCTAGAGTACCTAGCAAAGAGCACACCCATGAGCTAAGGGGTGGGCGTGGGGCTACTCCATCACAGGATAGGGAAAATGTACCAGAGCACCCCAGTCCTGAAGGCTGTGACTTCCATGTTACTTAAAGTAAACAAATGAACTGTGGACCAGATGTAGCAGGGATGTGGCAGAGGACTGACTTCTGATTTCGGACTTTCGGGCTTTGTTCTCTCTGGGCCCTTGAGGTTTCGGCCCATGGAAAGGCCGATCAATTCGCTGATGGCAAGCCCCAGAAGGGAAAAGGGTAGAAGGTCAGCCTGTGCACAGGACAGCTCCTGTGGCCCCGTTAGGGAAGCTTGGGCTGTAATGAGCTCTGGCTGACTACAGAGGCTGGAGACGCCCAGCACACCTTACTGTGCCAGCAAGCCAGACCCACAGCTGTCTTTAGGCCCTTTCTGCTTGCCCACACTGAGGACCAGTCTCTCCCAACCACACTCTCAGCTGATGGGCAAGGCAAGTGGCCCTTGGGCTGGGGACTCGGCACTTTCTTTCAAGGCAGCATGGGCCGAAAACAACCTACAGTCCCTGGCTGTGGGCCTCTCCAGGTGACATTTTGCCACCACTGTTCCCAAGCCGAGTACCCGGAGAGGCTAATCAGTTCATAGCTAAGTGATGAGGAAGTCATCTCTGTCCTCAATTCTCCGATACGTAGACAAACTACGATAAATATTTATGACGGGAAATTTTATTATTTAAAAATTCCCCTCTAAATTTCCAGTAAGTCCATCGAAGAATGCCTGCCAAACAGGTTGCAAATTAAGAACAATTATTTTTCTCTTCCGCATTTGAATGTAACTTAGAGCTGAAGTCATTGAAGGGGGTTAACATCAACCTTAATTAAATATTAAAGTGTGCCTGTACCTGCTGGTATTGTTGCCCCTTCGAATAAGATATAACCTATTTTTGACAAGTTTTCATCTTTCTCTGTGGAAGACACTACATGAAACCAAATCAGTGGCAAAGAGGAGAGTAATGAATAATCTATTTCATATTCCAACAGTACCCAGGGCTCGGAGTGGAAAAAATATTCAGTCAGATGATGGCAAGAGGCTGCTGGGGTACCACATGACACAGCTAATGTTTAAATAATAATAATAAAAAAAGCGATAAACAAATCATTAGCCCTTAACAGTTGTTTAATGCAATTTGTTAATGAACGTAATGGCGGGGACTGATAATGAAAGACAATAAAACCGTCTAAACAGGCGCCAAGTCGCTGGCCGTGCGCAATTATTTCCTTGTCAAGTTTTTATGATTTAATGAGCCCCTCTGGGACTGACGGCTGTCAGTCAGTCGTGACTTTTTGACACCATTACAACTTCAAATACAGCAGCAGGCAGGCTGTTTTCCTCGGATTTGAAATACTGAAATGATCTGACAGTTTTAAAGAAAAGATGTGCAAAAGAGAGAGAGAGAAAGAGAGAGAGAGAGAGAGGGAGAGAGGGAGAGAGGGAGAGAGGGAGAGAGAGAAAGACAGTGGCTCATCTTCCTTTCTCTCCCTCCTCCCTTCTTCCACGAGTTGGTAATCTCTGGATGCTGTTTGGTAATGAAAACCCAATCACGGAGGTCATTATCTGATGAGGTTTTTGGAGCAGGCAGGCTTTTCCCCCTCTTTATTTCTTTACTTAATGATAACCCTCAATGGGCTCGCCCCGCATGGGATGGCCAGAGCCGCACAATTTTGTTCGCCATTAATTTCAGCCTTTGAAGCTCAGGGCTCAGAAGCAGTAGCAAAGCAAACCCCCCACCAAGCTGGTTCCAAAATAAGACAATCCAGCCAGCCTGAAAGAGAATCACAAATGGCCCCGCAGCCCAGGCCTGCCCGCTGACGTCAGGCGCGCTGCATCTGCAGGCATCCGCCTTCAACATGGAACATTTAAAACTCTTTACAACTTAAGAGACTTTAATTAAATTGCTTTTGATTCTGGAGCAGGGTTGCTTCCGCTTTATTTATGCCATCAGAGAAAATGTTTAGTCTGCATGAATTTTATATGGTGAGGGCTTCCTCCTCTTCCTCCTCCCCCCATGCCGTCATTTTGCCCCCCCACCTCCCACACACTTTTAAACAAAGGCTCCCAACTTTCACAAATGCTCAACAACGGAGGTCTACATAATAAGAAAGAACCTAGAACCTTCCACACACAGACACCTGCTTCAGAGCTGTGTGCTTTCTCCGTTCCATGGTGGGTAGGGAGGCAGTGAGGGTATCACCTTGGCCTAGGGCTCCTCCCTGTTCTTCCCATGACATCAGGAGGCCAGAGGGCCGACCAGGGACATTCAGATCAGTTCCCACCCTTGGTGGGCCTGGCCTGCATGGGGTGTCCACTATCCAGGGGTTGTGATGGAGCTGTTAGGCCAAGGGCTATAGAGTCACAGATTTCCACTCCCACGGTTGAGCTGGGCCAACATCACTGGTGATAGCAAAGAAAGCACCAGGCAGAGAGAGTCAGGAAAGGTGAGTGGCGGGTGCTTCCCTTCCTCCTCTTCATTTCATCGGCTTCGGTGTGAACGTGGGTTCCAGTGAACTACTGAGGGGCCAGCAAGAGCCAGTGTTCAGCTTCGGCCTGCCTGTTAGGTGGCCTTGGGAAGATGTGACTTGGGAGGATGGAGGAAGGTGAGGGAGACAGCTCAGGACTCAGGTCTACTCTTAACTAAGAACCAGTATTTCCAAAGAGGCCACCGGGGCCTTGATCTCCTTCACCAGCACCAATACTGCAGACTGAGGTTGTCTCCTTGCTTTTTAATGGTTTCTTTGATACATTTAGGATGTCCAGAATTCAGTTATCAGGATAAAAGGTTCTCACTGAGCTGGTCCTTTTAGCTGACAGGAAAGGTAGTGCAGCTTCCAGCCTGTCTCCTCTGCGGTCCTACTTTGTTCAGCCCAAACCCCACGCCATCCTTCCAAAACTGAGACTACACCTTTATTTACACAATAATAAACGATTCATCTGAACACATATAGGCCCTGCCTGTTTCCATGGGCACAAGTCCTCTGGTGGATTTTGTATTTCGTCTCTACTCTATAACAGTTCTCTTCTGAGTGTGTGTGCACAGGTGGTTAGCATTTTTTATGAAGAGAGCAGGTTGGCTTTTCAAGAATTCAAAGCTGCCAATTATATTAAAAAGATAGTGCGTGCAAACCCTGCAAGGGCCTACCAAGTCTTAAGAAGAACACATTTGCTTCATGACTAGAGGGGAAATGACCTCAGCTTGGGAACTTTTAAGCCCGATCACAAATGAACTAATTTTGAACACAATTCCCAGTTACCCCAGACAAAAAGAAAGGGAAGAAAATGACGGAGTGTGTTAAGAGGTTTGAGTGCATGGAGAACTGAGGCAGGCTTTGCTAAACGGTTGTCTCTAAAAACGAGTGGTTCTTGGGTAGCTGTCTGCAATTCCTCATTCTTTGAAGGAGGCTAGGGAGCACTCCCCACAGAGGTCTCTGTCTGCTTGCTTGCTTGTTTGTTTGTGCTTTCCTAGTGGTCCTACCCATTTTACTCCCACATTGCACACGGCACAGCAGCAGACCTTGCTCATGCTCTCTTTCCGTACAGGAAGGGATGTGGCGAGAACCTTCTCTGACCTTATGCTTATACGAGGGCTGCTGTTGACAGAGCTCATATTAAAACTGAGACGATACAGAAACAGGCCAGGGGAGATGGGAGATGTGGTCACAATTAAATTCTGTGCCAATTCCCACGCTGCCAGCAATTTTGGGGAGAATGGCTTTTGGGGAAGGCGAGGGAATATTTCTTGTTGCCAGCAACCAAAGCTGGGAAGAGTAGGCACTGAACAGCTTCAGCAAAAACCAAAACCAAAACCAAAATCAAAACTCTTGGGCAAAATATACATACACATACACATGTGTGGGCAAAATATACATACACATACATATGTATGCAATAAAAATCTAGGGAAAGGGCCAAGTTATTTCTCTGGACAAGAGACAGTAAATCTGCCCCTTTGCAATGAAGTTGCACGGGCAGGATGGCCGAACTCATTATGCTGGGAAAGGGCGAGGCTGACCTGGAGCCGCTCACTGGCTCTGGCCTCTGATTTTTTCTGGCATTTTATCCATGGACAACACAGAAGGACTGCCTGGTAAAGAGAGGTACGTGACACAAAGAAGCTACTGTGACTGAGTCATCACAGCCTCTCTCAGACTGTGACCCCAGGCATGTCCACAAGGCAAGGAAGGATGTTACCAAAGCTATTTTGGACAGCAGATGAAGTTACCTAAAGGCAAATAAGCATTCACCTTTACCTATAAAAAAACAACATATCTGGGCAAAGACCAACCTCAGAAAGGAAACCAACCCACATGCAGACAGGAATAGAAAGATGCTTTTACACTCTCTGCACTCAGCTCAACAATGGTAAGGGAGAGACGGACAGAGGGTCACTTGGGGCCTGTCAGCACGAAAGAATGATTCATGTGACCATTTTGTCTTAATTACTCGGAACAAGCCAAGATCACTGTTTATCAAGGGGGAGCAGATGCATCAGTGTCCTCTGACGAAAAACGTGATGGCTGTCAGGATGGCGATGACCACGATGATCCCCAAGATGACGAGCAGGATACGGTTCTGGATGATTCTGTGGGAGACAGAAGAAAAGATGCACATGGATGAGTAAGTGGTGCCAAACACTACCAAGCCAAGCTGGCTAAAGAGACTACAGCCTGCCTGTGAGTATGCACACACACTCAGCCACATATACACATACATAGCCACAGCCACATACACACACACACACACACACACACACACACACACACACACACACACACACACACACACACACACACACACACACACACACACACACAGAGAGAGAGAGAGAGAGAGAGAGAGAGAGAGAGAGAGAGAGAGAGAGAGAGAGCGCTTCCAGTTCTATGAACAACTCCATGGTGCTTGCACTCAGAGAATGCTTACCAGAAAGCTAAGGGAATCACAGGCTTTCCGGGACTTGGGTACCACGTAGCCTCCTTAAGTGATCAAGGGCCCAGTGTGAGCATCTCTTTTTAATTTAGAATGTGAGACAAGCCTTACTCTTTTTTCCCCCCCACAGTGTTTCCCATGAAACGAGAAGACTCCCAAGGAAACATGTCAGTGCAGTACTTACCTGAACAAAATTACCCCAGGAAAAGCGAGAGAGACTTAGCAGGGAGAGGACA
This sequence comes from Mus minutoides, assembly GCA_902729485.2. Taxonomy (NCBI): domain Eukaryota; kingdom Metazoa; phylum Chordata; class Mammalia; order Rodentia; family Muridae; genus Mus; species Mus minutoides. The sequence continues at coordinate 170,107 of LR750171.1, read as the reverse complement.
GGATTAAGAAGCAAGTGTCAAACTTGCAGCTCAGGTTGGGAGGCCGTCACCTGTCATCGCGGCTCATGGCTTCGTCAAGCCAGGAGGAAACGTTACATATGCTCCCCGGTGCAAAAAGGATGGAAATGAGAGCTAACGGAACATCCTCAAGGTGCTCGGCAAGCCGCTGTGGGTAGGCCCTCTAGGGGCTGCTGGTCCCTCGGTCCAGCACTGCAGATGCTGACCTCACAAAGACAAGCAGAGGAGACACCGCTCTGGATGCCTGCAGGGAGCTTCCGCTGAAGTGATTTCATAATTTGTTACCTCATTCGGAGAAAAGAGGTCGCACACCACAATGCTTTGTTGAGTCTTTCAAAGGGAACCTGGGTCAAACAGCCTCGCCCACGCTTGCTCGCTGCTCTTATAGAGCACACAGAAATAGAAACCCGAAGAGGCTGGCCGTCTAGCCGGCTGCCCATCCAGCTTCAAGCCTGCAGCAACTCCATCCCACCTACCCAGAGGCACATGCAGAGTTCTGTGTCCTCCTTACGCACGTGGGACCCTGGGCAGGGTCTTCCATGGGGAGAGGCATGGGGGCTGAGTCAAGCCTCCACTTGGGCATTTTTAGAGGAACCTTCACAGGGTCCCTGTGGCCTGGAATGGAGGATGACATCAGGTTGCTGTTTTGGTGGCATCCTTCCCTCCCACCCTTCCTTCTTCACGGGTGGATGGGTACTATCCCATTAGAGTGGTCCATTCCCTTGTGGCCCCTAACAGGACGGGTTCCCTCTCTTCCTGACAGGTTACAAAATGATCACCATTTGCTGACACATCTTCCGCAAAGCTGCCTGAGTAGCCATGTCCGCTCCTCTCGCAGAGATGAATGGTGTGCTCTGTCCTCATTTATCATAGGAGGCTCCGTGAAGAGCTGTCTTGTTTATTTCTTCTTGTCCCACTAGAAAGCCTGTGCCCGGCACTAATTCTTCTGTGATGACAGCTAATTTAGACTTAACAGGCCATATTTACCCAGGAGGCAGGAAGGAGTCTCTGTCCCACTCAGTAAGTAAATAAGAATAGGATTCCAGTTTGTTAGAGTGAAGCTAATTAGGAATGCTGGCTGGACCTACTTAGGCATCCTTTAACATTCAAGTTAGTTTTTCTCCTTTTCTCTGGGAGGGAGACAAGTCTTTGGGATAGTCCCCTCAGCTCCCATTTGCTGAGGTCACTGTTCAAGCCTCTGTTTACCACACGTGTCAGATTTACAAAAGAAATCAGTAAACTGAGTCTCTGCAGTAAAGCAGATTCAAAGCATGACAAGTTAAAGGTTCTGCCCTAGTAACCGACATGGGGTGTAACTCTTAGTGTGGTAGTGTGTCCCACCCACAGTGTGAGATGAGGGCCGCAAGTGTCCGATGGACAGGCAGGATGGGTAACTATGGACGTTACTGGTTTAGTCTGGAACATGGTAATCGAGTAAGCACACCGGAGTCCCCAAGTCCCTGCCTTGTGCAGCCATGTCCACTGGCATCCTTGTCACCATGCCTCTGCTGCTATGATGGACCTGTTTGTAGTGACCATGTAGAATTCATCTCTGAAGCTTGGACATCATGCTTTAGATGTCCTGGCACTTGGGAGCAGGACAGAGAACTAACTTTCTAGGGACTGTGACAACCGAGCATGGCCCTGGCCAGTGTAATCATCCCATCTTGGGAAGAATGCAGAAGAGATCCGGGCAAATTCCCTTGGCATGAAATGTAAGGGTAGGGAAGGATGGAGGTCAAAGTTGAAATGAGCCCTAAAGATGGAGCTACACGCTACAGTGCTTCCTCAGAGCAGCCCTGGCTCTTCTCCCAGAAAGAAGAGGAATGACTGGCCACCCAGGCTCCTGAGTGTGTGCGGGTGGAAGACATTGGTGCTACTACAGAAAAGGATGCCAGACATTTGAGATGAAGGGCAGAGGGCAGAAGGAATTAGAACACAGAGAGGCCAGGCTGACAGCCTAGATTTGGATTGCGAAGTGTTTCAGCAAATGTGTCTCTCTAGGGACAGAAAAGGACCCATCCAAGTGGACAGGGCTGACCCAGAAGGGAGAGGGGACGTAAAGGCTGGCAGTGGCAGACCCTAGCTGTGAGGAAGCTTGGGGAACAGCCGCTGCCCATTGCTGCTGGCCAATCCTGGTCACTCTGGGCAACAGAACTGAATGCACACTTGTAGAGTTGGGAGGAATCAGAAAAGCTGGCCAGGTCAAGGAACTCTGCTAGTGAGCCGGGAAAGAACTTTGGGGGCAGCCCCAAGTAACTTGCTGTTAACTCTGGGTAAGGGGCCTTGATGTTTCACCAGGCCAGCAGCAAACAGTCTTAATATCCCTCTTGAAAATGCAAAGTGTGTTTACCCAGTAAATAATTTAAGAAAGAGTATACACTTGAAAGAAGACGTCCACTGAACCAGCCAGGCTAAATCGCCTCCAGGCAGAAACTCATGCATCTGCACGCTGCATTTTATCAAGTGAGCACACTGTGGCTTTAAAAGAATGCAGAGGCAAATTAAAAGGAATGTGGGCCCGAAACATCAAGAATTCTCCAAGTTTACATTATGAATCACAGTGCTGTTGATATAAGATGAATTAACCATTTACTTTGAGGTTAAACTCACACAGTATTATTGAAAACACTGATCCTTCTGTGGAACCCGGGGAGCAGTTAATCTGCCATTGCCCGTCTCCTCCCCTTCTGGAAACTGCTCCTGTGTGTGGCATGCAGAATCACAGAAGGCTGGTTCACGTGAAGGAGGCAGGTGGCTCCCTCATCTCCTCCTGCGTGAGGGGCACGGGAACCGTACCACCGAGGACACGCTTCAGGGCGCTTCTTGAGGTGTCCAGCACCCACTGCCCTGACCTGGTCCTTGGTACTGGCATGCAGTTGACTTTTGGCGCTCCTTCCTCTCGTGGGCTTCCTATCTCCATATGTAGATGTAGAGCCTGAACGTTCCAGAGACCGCAGAGACAGGACACGGGACCTGCACTCCAGGGCTATCACCTGGACGGTCACTGCCCTGTGGCCTCTCCTGGGTCCACAGGGGATTTGTTCAAAGGTGATTGATAGGTGTGGGGACTGCTTGTTACTGCAGCAGAACAACTGCCCCTCTCAGTCAAGGTGAGGGGCCACCTAGGGGCAGCGAGGCTCAGCAGCCATGGTCTGACTATGGCTTGTAACGCCTTCCTTGATTGGATAGCGTGGATTGATTTTTAATATTTCATGCTATGCCTGGTGATTCATTTATTGTTTCTTTATCTTCAAAGGTTGGTTTTTAAATACAAATATTAAAATCACATTTGTTCATTTATATATTTGTTTTCTTGTGTGCATGCCACAGTGTCTGTGTGGAGCCCGGAGGACTTGGCTCTTCCCTCTCACTGTACAGCTTTCAGCCAAACTCAATCTCATAGGCTTGGCGGCCGGCACCTCTACCTGCCTGGCCACCTTGCCAGCCCAAAGCTGGGCTCCTTTTCCATCCAGTCGGTTGCAGTCTTCTCTTGGAAGACCCGGAAGCTTCTTCAGCTTCCTCAGTGCAGGCCGCTGCGTGTTCATGGGCAATGGTGTCTGCTGCGTGTTCATGGGCAATGGTGTCTGCTGCGTGTTCATGGGCAATGGTGTCTGCGAGCACTTGGCAAGCTGCCAGGCCAATCTGCATCCCGACAGGCACAGGTAAGGGCCGGCTGCAGCATCCCATGCCACCCCTGGCTCCAAAGGTGGGGGTGTGACCTAAGCCAGCCTGGCCAGTGTGCTCACTCCATTTCCCTGGCTACAGTGATGAAAGCCAGCTAGCAGCCATTTTCTTTGCATGAGGAAGTCAGCCTAAGAAACAAGCTTGGCCACAGAAGGACAGACAACTAGGACCCCGACCTCAAGGCATGATCAACTTCTATAGCAAGCCACCCTTTCTTTGAACTTTGATTAATATGAGAAAATAAATTAACTTCATTTTTTTTTCAAGACTGCCTGAATTGGGTCCTATATTATTTGTAACCAAAAAGCACTCTGGGTTGAGTCACGGAGCTTTCTCACCGAGGCTTTGATCTATGGCGCCCTCTAATAAGGGCTTCCGGACTGGGCCAGCTCAAGCTTGGATTTCCCTGCTCTTTGCTTCCCACTATGCTAACCACACAGGGGTCTGATTTTCTGTTTCTGTGAAGTTTTCTCCGGTAGAAGGTGGCCCTTCCACAGCCCGAATCTCTTTTATCTTTTGTATCTCTCTGACATAGAGCTTGGTAGAGAAAAAAAAAAAAAGCGTGTGCTGGGTGTGGCGGTGTAGGCAACCAAAGTTCCAGCTACTTGGGAATCTGAGGCAGGTAGTCAAGGTCATATGAGCCAAAGGGCCTGAGGATTGAGGTCACCTGGGAGACAGGCTGTGACCTTGAAGGGGTTCTTGCACACAGCACCGTGCAGGGCTTAGCTACTGGCCACTGTCCAGTAAGGATGACTGCAGTGCCCTTGCTTGTCACAGCTCACACTGTCCCTTGAGCCTGCCTTGGGGAGGGCTTCGTCTTGGTTCATAGGCAAGTCCTACCAATTAAAACTCTGTGTTTCTTGTACAAACAAGTGTTCAAAAGCTGGCCTGACACCCAAACCACAAAATCTGCTGGGGATTTCCCTAGAGAACCAAGAGAAAAGTCTAGTCCCTCTCTACTGGGTCTGATTGCAGGGACAATGGTGGCCTACTGAAGATGTCTCTAACCATGGTGCTGGAGAGGAGCATGTCTCCTGCCAGTGGAGCACAGGGTCAACAGACAAAGAGAAAGAAATGAAGACATCATGTCAATTCTGGGTCTGTCTGTGAGCCCCACACCTGAAGGGTCACATTTAAACTTATCATAATAGACAAGCCCTTTTGATGTAGTTAACTTTAGTTGGGAATTTTCACCTCTGACCATATTGATTGGACAGTGTCTCTCCCTTCCCCCAAAGTCAGCTCACCTGAAAGCTCATGAGGTGACTGACCTCATTTAGAAGAAAGTCTTCGTTAACAATCTTGAAAAGAAATAATCTGGATTTAAGGTGGCCATGTGTCCTTGTATCAATAGTACCCAGGAGGATGGGGCAATAAGGCCGTAGAAGAGTAGACAGAAACCGAACTATGTTACCACAAGCAGGGCAGCAACACCAGAAACTAGAAGAGCCAAGGAAGGTTCAACGCTTTGAAGAGAGCCATGGGCCAGTCAACTTCTTGGCTTCAGATTTCAGGTCTTTGAAACTGTGCAAGAAACCATTTCTGATGCTTAAAGCCACATAGTTTAAGGCCCTCTCTTTTGCCAGCCCTAGAGAGCAAACACTGAATTCTGAGGCCAGCGACTGGACCTCTAGTTGTGTCTTGGGCATCACGATGGCTTTCCACAGTGCTGTTCCCTTCACTGCGTTTCCCTGCACCCTACAGTGGATTTATTTCAAGCCTCCCTAAAGGACTAGGCGGTCCTGAGCTCACTCTCTAGAAGCTTTGTATGCAGCCTGAGGACCCAGGGACTCCAGGAACTGCATTCTTCCATCTCTGACTGAGAAATTCTCCTCATGAGCAGACTGAGCAGCAACTCAAAGGCAGAGAGAGGTGGGAGCTTTGGGGGAATGCTCTAGAACCCGTCTTATCCCACTCACGTGGGAGCTTTGGGGGAATGTTCTAGAACCCGTCTTACCCCACTCACTACTGTGCTCAGATGCCTTGCATGGTTTAGCTGGGCCAACCTTTTGAGCTATCAGCAGCAGTTAGCAGTTCACTTTTGCTGACATCCACTTTGACACAGTCTGTGACCTGGTGGCCCTGAGGAGGGGCACGAGAGGGACGAGTTCTGATAGATGAAGATACAGGCAAGCTCTCTAGCAAGGAATCCAAGAACCAAGAGCTGGGACCTGAGTCTTGACACAACTCGGCTCAGATCCCACTCCCGAATTCTACTTAGCTTAACAGGGACCTGCAGGCTCGCTCTCCAAAGGGTCAGATGGTAATCATAGAAATCTGATGGAGCTGCTATAAGGTGGATTCCTCAGACTGGTTGGGTTAAGCAATAGAAATCTTTATCTTGCAGCTCTGGAGGTCAGAAACCCAGAGTCAAGGTGCTGTAGTGCACCCTCCTGGAGGTTTCCAGGGAGACTGTTGCAAGCTGCCCTCTTTTTATTGTCGAGGTTCCCTGGTTTACAGCCATATTCTCTGCTCCCCACACTCCGCAAGCAGGACTCGTTGTGTGTGCGCACCCGTTTTTCTATTTTTTACAAGGACAGCAGTCATACTAGATCAGGGGACATCCTATTCTCATACAGCCTCATCTTAGCAAATGTCACAAGGATGATTCAAGGAAGGTCACACACTGAGGGACTAGAGGTTCCACATGTGAGCTGAGGGGTTAGAAAAATCCTCTCAGTCATGTAGATAATACGGCTTCTGTTGGCAGTTACTCAACTTGGCTTCTGCGGGGAGTAGTAGTCATGGCATAGATGAAAATGGGCTATGTTACAATACAACTTTAGGAATATGTGAATTTGAATTCCATATGATCTTCCAACAACAAATATCATTCTTCTGAATTTTTTCCATTATATACAAATGTAAACCCATTTCAGCTTGGGGGACACAGAGAAATGGGCAGAGGGCTGGGTGTGCGACACGGCCTTGCTTTGCCCACCCCAGCCTCAAAGCTACGAGCTACGGGGCACGGCCTCTCTTAGCTAGAGGAAACAGTCATTCACAGAAGCCACGTGGAAAGCTTCGACAAGTGTGATCAAATACCTGACGAATGTATGAATGCCTGAAGAAGACAAGGAAACTGGAGTCCCTACCGCACGTGAGCTTTGGGTACCATAATTAGCCATCAGTGCCAGAGAGCTGACGACAAAGATGGTGGTTAGAGCCATGCCAGGACCAGGACAATTTGTCATGTGCCCGGAATCCTGGTTTTGCCTGGAGTGACCTGAAGAAAGCTACTCCATGACATGATCTTCAGTTCCTTTCCAAACAATGTCAATCAACCTATCAGCCATGCAGGGAGAAGAGGGTCAGCTCATTAAAGATTTTAAAGCACTCTGAGAGGCAAAACCCTTTAATGTGTATGCAGTTGGCAGATACTTTTGTAAAAGGAGGTGCCACTTCGGGGCAAATGAAAGGTTCCAGTTGCCAGAGATGGTTGAAAGCTACCTGGAAACTTTCGGAAGCTAGTGGGGAAGCATAGACTGCAGGGAGCTTCTGCTTCCTCAGCTGGCTGGGCTGTGATCCGCAGGCCTTGCTACCTAGTGGGCCCTCAGGTTGACAGTCTCCCCAGCAGGGCTGAGCCTTGTCTCCAAGGTGGGAACATCAACATCAAAAGGGAAAGGGGTTTTCCCATTGGCCGGCTCAGATCCCTCCCCAGCCTGGGAAAGCAGCCAACAAGTACCTGTCAGACACTGGGAGGGCCAAGGGGGTTTGATCAGTGATCTGTAGCTACACTGAGCTCTGCACTGCCAAGTGTGTACCTCAGATGGCAGCCTGGGTGCCGGAGCCACTGCCATTCTTAACTATGGACTTGGCGACAGTGGAGGCTTGATGAGCAGCTTCGCTGGCTACCACTTTCACACAGGATCAAGGCGGCTTGCTTCCATCAAAGGACTTGGACAGTCTTGAAGAGAGTTCGATAACGATGCTCCAGAGATGTAAGGTGGGTACAGTTCCTTCCAGGCTTGCAGGCTGCTGGGGCTGGCAAAGGTCTCTGGACGTAGGCCCAGAGTCTTGATTTTAGAGGAGAGAACTGTGAAGCCCCGTGAACTCTAAGGATGTCCCACTCTTGTCTCATGGGGTCAACCCTCATCTGAGTGGCTAGTACTACTCACCCTGTGCATTAGTTACCTATGGAAGAGCTCATCTGGCCTCCTGTTTCCACAGGGTGGGGTCTGAGGCAGAACAGAGGTAGCAGCTGTGGTGGCTGGACCAACAGCTAGGAGATCACACTAAGAACCAGAGACAGTGAACCAGTAACAGTCAAAGGTTCGGAGACCTCAAAGCCCACCCCCAGTCATATACTTCCCCCACGGCTACACTAGAGCCCCACAAACAGAGCCACCAACTGAGAACCGAGTGCTCAAATACCAGAACCTGCATTCCCATTCAAGCCGCCGCATCCACAAGAATGGACAATGGTTACCTGAAGTCCCCTTCTTACTAAGCCCAACTTCACCCCATCTCCATAGACTATGAAGAGGGCCATGGGGTGGCCTCAAACAGTGGTCCTAAAGTCCATGCTGAGGCTGAGAGAGAAGAGCAGAGGAAGACAAAAGGTGCCTCTTCACGAGATATGGGTTGCATCGTTTATGAGGTGTGCTGTCTCTGAGGTAGATACCCTCTGCAGATTAGGCTGGTCTTGGGCTTTCAGAGCTCTGCCTGCCTCTGCTCTGCCCCAACATGGGCTGGAATTAAAGGTATTTATCACCACACCAGGCAGTTTTATGCCTTTTCTCAATCTGATCTCCCCTTTGGTTCTTTAAAGGATGAGGCCTGAGGTCCCTCCCTGCCTTTCTTCGAAATTATTCTTATGTAACAAGCTTGGAGCCAGAAGCTTTCCAAATTTTGGAATATTTATAGAGAACTTACCAGCTGAATATCTTTGGTACAAAAATCTGAAATGTTCCAAAGTCCAAACTTTTCTGAGCACTGACATTCAAGTTTCAGATAGAAGATTTTGGATTATAGACTCTCAGCCTAGAATACATATACTATGGCCATTTAACCAAAGTCAACCAGATCTTTTCTTAGTGTCTAACGTAAATTTGCAGTAAATTAAGATGATAATTAGTGACCTGAGTTTACTACTACTTCCTCCTCCTTCCTCTTGGTCCTCTTCCTTGTTTGGTTTTATTTTCTAGGACTGTCTGTCATCTACTCCAGGCACACACATGGTCACCTGAGCAGTGAGGAGGATGGAATGTCAGTTGTCCTGTGGTGCAGGTACTAACATCTTCTCAAAGGGCCTGCCCCTGGCCTTGTGCCACACAGTTTTTGAAAACTATTATTTCTTCCTGTTGTAGGTGAGCATCCACGTCATAGGAGGGCTTCGGGTCTATGAGGATGTAATTAGGACGACTGCTGGAGCCAGTGTAAGGAGAGAGCAGCTGGCAGAACAGGTTGGCCTCACTTGTGACCTTGGGAAACGATGGAAGGGCTGCCGGTGACACGTCCCCAGGTAGTGTCCTCCCGGAAGCCATCTGATCGGGGATGTTGATTGCATTCATGGTGTCATCTTATCTTCCCAAGGACCCTCATTTATTAAAACCCTCATTGGATGGCTCAGGCCCACCTAGGGAGAAGGTGACACCCACTCTTGGGGGTGGCCTTGGCCAGGCTGTCGACTGTGACTGCGTGAGTGTGACTTCTTCCATCCACAGGTTTAGTGCTTCTAACCCTTTAGCTCCTGTTGAGGACTCTGCAAGGGAGTGCTTGAGAGCTGTCTCACCCACACTCGGTCCTTGAGAAGCAACCTCCCGTCCTCCCAGCTGGCGAGCCTCAGCTCCAGCTCGAGGGCCCCAGATGCCCCAGACTCCAGAGGAATCATGGCTATATCTGTTTGGAGGGTGAGTGTCACCCTCACCTTAGGATCCAGATTACCTAACCTATAAATTCTCACATGTTTTAAATTTTGGCAACTAAGTCAACACTTTCCTAAACTGAGTTGTCAAACAAAGCACACGTGAGTGGCAGACAGAGAGTGTGGGACTGGTTGGAAACTCTTAATTATGACTGAGAACGAACTGGAGTGAAGGCGGGCAGGCTATGCAACAGTCCTGCCTTTCTCTCTTGGAGACTGGAAGCCCAGCCCTCCTAACCCTGTGGCTCTCAGAACCCAGAGGATCAGCCTGTATGTGAACATCAATAGCCTGGCCTTGCACTGAAAGTATCTAAACTTAGCCCATAACCAGTTTTTAACTACCATGCTAAAGGCCAGGCAGAGGTCAAGTGTGCTCACAAACCAGCCAGTATATCCTTTATAGGCACTGCCAAGGTCAGGGGGAGCACAGGCAGAGGTCAGGCCCAGACTGCTCATCTGCAGCCCCCTGACCTTCATGGTCTTGGCTTGGAAAAATCCAGCTGCTGATTCCCAGCATCAGGCTCAACACTGTCTGTGAAATGAGTTTAGAAGGGGACTCTATTGGTGCTGGATGGCAAAGAAAGTTTGCAAGACTGCCTCTACCCATAGTCTGGTGAGAATCCCGTGCCCGTTTCTCCATCTCTAAAGTGACTGTACAGAGACCTGGGTGCCCTTGAGGACCAGCACGTGGGACCGAGGCTTCTGCACTCTAGAGTCCCCAGTGCGGCAGTAAGTAGGAACACCAGTGATAGAGCAGAGCTGAAGGTGCCTGCTATCTGACAAAGCCAACCTTGTGTTCTCTGGGGACTCTGCCCTCCAGCTCCCTAAGCCTTCAATCTCACAATGGAGGGTGAAATCTGAGCCCCTGTTGGCTAATAGATGACAAGCAGGACTCTAATAAACACTGGCAGACTTGACAAAGGTCCAGCTGACAGAAAGGGCTCGCTGAGAAGCTTGAGGGCCAGGCGGGGGTGTATATGGAGGTGGGCATCCGTCTTCCCTCTCCTGTGGGCAGCCAGTTCTAGGTGTCCACGTCAACACTTGTGCAGACCCTGTTGGTTGGCACATGGACTGCCATTTGATCTGGCCCACAAAAGAGCCAGGAGCAGTAAGAAGCTGTCCAGTGGGACTCACTGTGTCTCCTCTCAGAACAGTGGGACACACCATTTATTACCTAGCTCAGCATGTGTCCTATGGTAAAGACTCGTGGGAAATGGTTCTCTAGTCGGAGTGGAAAAAAATCTGGGCTTTATCTTATGGATAAATTAGTGGTCCATTACTTAGCCATGCACAGGGTAGGCACTGACCTCAGTCCTGCTTCCTTTCTATAACCATGCTTTCATTGTGCTGTATGCATTTAGGCAAATGGTTATACATTCTACAAAAATAAGAAAATGGAAAGAATCCCTGTCTCTGTAGGCTGGCTGCTTAAACACATCAGGCCTCAGTTTCCCTCATACCCTCAACAGTTCTGCGCCACAGTGGGCTACACGGAAAGCCAGCATTCACACTCACCAAGGCTTTCCTACTTCTTTGAAAATCCTTTGGAGGTCAGAGTGGGCAATTTCTAGAATCTTCCCAAAACTCCAAACTGACAGGGAGGGTTGGGAGGGCCTGGGTTCATGTCACAGCCAACTGCAGTAGATGGAGTCCCCTTTGTTTGTGGGTGTTTACGGCAGTTGTCTGGACAGTGTGGACTCCTTTAATTAAAGCGAAAGATGGTCCTAGCCAATGCCGGCTGCAAGTGGCCTATCTGAGACATTAGCACAGTTGCGGCCCTTCCTTCAACATTCACAAGGTTCTCATGTTCTCTCGTGTTCTCTCGTGTTCTCTCGTGTTCTCTCGTGTTCTCTCTCTCTCTCTCTCTCTCTCTCTCTTTCTCTCTCTCTGCCCCCCGCCCCCCTGCAGATGCTTTAAAGCCCAGGAAACAATCAAGCTTAGGCCATCTCCGAGATGCCTCTAAAAGAATCCACTTGGAGACAGATAAAAATAATGAGAATCTTTCTGTCAGGAAAGATTTAGAAAATATCACGGGCATTATTAAAATTTAATTTTTTACTCGGCTTTTTTGGTTCTCCCTTCCAGTGATAATGAGCACACAGGCACACCTCCACCCCGCTCGTACTTGTTTCGTGCAATAAATTCAGCCTTGCCGTCTGAAGACATTTCAGACAACAGTTCTGACTGCTATAGGCTTAGTTTTCACCCTGTGCTGGGCTTTGAGACCTTCCCATGAAAACCAGTTCAGGAGATAATTTTCCACAAGGCCAGTGGACTAATAAAAATCAATTTTGCCCATCTGGTTCAGAGAAATCATGGATCTAGCTGAGGCAGAACTGTAGAATGGGAAGGAAAATAAAAATACACCAATGTAGTCATCGACGGCTTAGCTGATAGAGAACTATCAAGTTAGCTGGCGAGAAGTGCTTGGCTCTATTCCTCCTCCCTAGAGGAGCACATTTAAGGGTCCAGGAGGACCATTTTTTCTCCAGTGGTGGGAGGTACTCTGAGAAACAATTCTTCCCAGGAGCTAGCTGCCTGTGCCTGGGTAGCAGAAAGACCCATGTCCTGACACAGAGGCTGAGTTTGTAGAAGGCAGGGCTGGGTTTTAGGTGTTCCCGGGTCACGGGAATAGTGAATCAAGATTCCATCGCTGCATTTGACACCTGAGGCTCTTCTTCTTCTTCTCCTCCATGTACACCCAAGCACTTTGGGGGATGACTTTCTGTTATTCTAAGTACTTCACATGAATTCATTTCATTATCATAAAGACTCTAAGATCAAAGCATCACGGTTCCTAGTTTCAGATTAGAAAGGTTTGGGGGGACACCATGTCCAGTGGCACTCAGCTGGCCACGGGCAAAGTGGCTATACACTGAAAACCAGGTCCCAAAGGTCAATCCCTGAGCTCAGCTCCACCTGGCTGTCGAAGCAGGTGGGCCACTCTGCATTTATGAATAAGTCCGGCATAACAATGTCTGTCCTTCCTGCCTCATGGCTTCTGAGGATGACTGGATGAGACTATGCGTGCAAGAACAGGGCAGAAGCCACTGTTCAAAGAGACGCAGGGATCGTGGTGATGTGATGCTGGATGACAATGTGATGATACTGGATGATGTTGATAGTGGTGCCTTAACAATCACTACAGATGCCACTTGGGTACTGACAATTTTCAGAAAAGAAAGTATACACACCCACCACACACACCAAACAAATTCACTGATGTCCCCAAAGTGTCTGAGGTTTACATCCCAGAACAGAGCATCTCGCCCACAACATGTTAAGCAAAACGTTAAGGTTGTACTTGTTAGTGTATATTTTAAGACCCCAATGTTAGAAAAAGAAAATACAGGTATAAATGTAAAGCAGAAGTTGCAAAGGCACACTTGAAATGTGAGGTGATTATGCCTATTAAATTAATTTCTAAATATACATTTCTACATCATATATTTCTACATATACATTTCTACATCATATATTTCTACACATATAGTTCTACAATTCTTTGCAGTTTGAAAATATTTTCAAAATGAACACATACTATTTTTTAATCAGAAAATTCATTTCCTCCTCTATCAACCCTTTCTTAGATAATGAGAAGTGGGGAAGGATGGGGTAGGGATGCAGGTCTGTGGTAAGGTGTTTGCCTAGCATGCAAGGAGGCCTGGACTGCTGGGAAATAGGTAAAAAAAATGAAGCATGACTCTATCAGGTCTTAGCCGAGGGTGGAAGGTCTGCTCAGGGCGTCTGCCACAAATTCCTCCAAGGCAAACAGCAGAGGTCAAGAAGCAAGAAAGAACAGGCTGACGGCCAATGTCTAGTCCCCAGCTCAGAGACTTCAGAAGCAAAGCTGTGCCTTTTTTTTGGAGAACAATCCATAGCTTAGCAGAGAAGTTTGTGAAACTCTGAAGCCTAGGTACAGATTTTAGGCGATGCCACCCAGGGACAGATTTTTAAGTATCTGGTTATAGTCGTAGCATCTGGCATTCCGCATGCTTTGTTTTTATGACTTCTGCATGACACAGGTTGCCTGTGACAAACAAACACAGGAGATGAAGTGTGGTACATTGGAATCATGTTGAATACCCCCGGCATGGAAACATTATAATATGCCCTGGAGATTATTCCAGGGCCAAGGAAAAACACTGTCCAGTGTATGGTGCCTTAGAAGGAGGAGCAGTCAGCAGCAAGAGCAGGGATTTACTTCATTGGTGAGGCTGTACACAGCCTCAGATGCTAACACGCGCTGATAGGAGATGCCAACATTTCAGCTTAAATCAGGGCTGCAGCCTGTAACACGGACACTTTGCCTTTCAGCTGCAGATCATAAACAGCACAAACCCAGGTCTCTTCTCCTAATTGGGGAGCTTTTCTAATTTGCTTATGAGAGCTGCCTCATGTCGAACTAATCTTCCTCCGGTTACCTCCTAATGCTGTCGGAAATAATCTGCTTATTGCTGCTCTGTCTGAAGCACTTTGCATCTAACCCAACTCCCTTCCTTAATACAGCCACAGTAAAACGGTGGCTACAGCTCAGCCGGGACCCCTGCATCACTGTGAGTGTGAAGACTGCATATGTTCTAGACAGAAACCAGGTTAGGACAGAATCCCATACAGGCTCCGACTCGGCTCAAACGCTGAGCTGCATGCGAGCCAAGCGTGGACTCTCAGCTGAAGGCCTTGTGTAGCAACTGTTTTGTACAGATAAACCCAGGCAAGCCTGCTTACCTAAAAATCTTAGGGCACGCCTTTAATTCCAGCACTCGGGAGGCAGAGGCAGGCGGATTTCTGAGTTCGAGGCCAGCCTGGTCTACAAAGTGAGTTCCAGGACAGCCAGGGCTACACAGAGAAACCCTGTCTCGAAAAACCAAAAAAAAAAAAAAAAAAAAAAAAAAAAACTTAGCTAAACCCATGTAAGAGCTACTAAAGTATTTAAGGGTGTGTACCAGTCTCTGTAAGCACTACTGTCAACATCCGAATTGATTTCTGAGACACCTTTCTGTCTTATATAGAGGCCCTGCCATCAATTCAAGAAATTCCTGAGTTAGCCAGGAGGCTTAACTGATAGCTGTGCACAATACCATCTCAAAAGTAATCAGGGATGTATTCTGATTCAGTCTTGATGTGTTGAGTTTTTGCAGAATTTTAGAGACACAGATGTTACAGTTTTCAGAAAGTGTCAGGAATTTCAATACTCAATAAAACAAGCTGTGGGTTCGATGAGTGTATGTGCGTGCGCTTGTGCACGTCTGTGTGTGATACCAACAAAGTCAGGGCTGAGTTACAAAGCCCCAGGTACTGTTGTACCCAGATGAGAGCCTGGTTTTATTCCCAGGAGGGCTCCTGCATGCATCTGTGACCTTGGGGAGAATGCCTTCTGCTCCTTGGATCCTAATTTCTTCTCTGTGAAGATGCCGAGATGTGCCTGGATCAGGGCACAGGAAGGTTCACTGTACTGAGAAGAGTCTGTGCTTGTGAACAGAGAGATTCTTATTCCTCTTTATGCATGTGTTTACTCTAAACAAGCAGTCACCGCATCTCCCTCAACTTCTCTGCAACACATTCCACTTGAAGGCTGTTCCCTCAGCTTCAGAGGTTACTGAAGGGGAAGAAAGTTATATTGTTTAATCCTACTTTATAAGAGTTTGCTTTTTTATTGGTGAACAGGCTCAGAACAGTGATCAGTAAGGTTTACGTACCCAAAGTGTATATGGAGGACTTCGGGGGAAGGAAGAAAGCGGCTGCCTTCAAATGCCTCGTGGAAATGCAGAAAACAAGCAGCGAGATCGTCCTTTGCCAAACACTGTCATAAATTTTTTATTTGGCAGCTAACATTCTCACTAGTTTTCTTGGCAGCAATTGGGACCTTTAGCAAGAAAGGTGCAGAAGAAAAACGCCTTGTTTAGAGATGTTTTCAACACTTTCTGGGGTTTTCAGAACTTCTGCCTGCAGCACATTTTTACAGCCAGAGTCTCCAATCACCCGATGAGTGGGTGGTGGGGNAGAGAGAGAGAGAGAGAGAGAGAGAGAGAGAGATTGAGCAAGCGGTGCTGACCCCCTGGCTTTCCATCAAGCATGTCTTTCTTATTTTTCATGGTAGGTGTTTTTGATATCCAAGCACTTGGTCCTCTCTGTGGAGGCAAAGATCTGAAAACAATATCAGCGATATCAGCCTGCTCCTTCTGCTGGGCCTGATACTATCTGTTATGTGTTCCCAGATGACGGAGGCAAAGGAAAGATAAACAAGCTGATGACCGCAGCACGTTTTTCCTAAGGAAGTGTTTGTGAATCAGGTCTTGTTTGTTGTGGCTGAGTAGGCCTAGTTGGTAAGGTGGGTGCCTGATTGGAAGTTGACGGTGGAGATGGGACAGGACAGTAGCAGGGGAGCTGGAGATGGTGGATGAGTGGACTAGGCCTGTGCAGAAGCCGTTACTCATGGGGCCCCTCAGGCACCCACGGTCTTCACCTGATGATTGCGTGGGGGTGGGGTGGGTGGGTCAAGGATGAGCTCTTTCATGCTAAGCATGTCCTAGCACTTCATATAATCACTGCCTACAGATTGGCAAGAATCTCTCTCCCAAGGACACATTTGGTTATGCCTGAAGAGACACGTGGCAAGCTTACTCCCCTTATGCCAGACAAGAACTAGGCACCTGACACTCCCTTAGGGCTCTGGGGAAGACTCAGGGTGAAAACCAAACTGAAAATGGAAGGCTTGGCAGAACTGGGTAGGAACATCCCCATCTTGCCCTCCTTGTTAGTGGGCTAGCATGGTGGATGACTGGGATGAAGCTTCCACGGGCAGATCTGATGAGGAGCTTAGGGGAAAACCCACAGCCAGCAGCAGCAGCAGCAGCAGCAGCAGCAGCAGCAGCAGCAGCAGCAGCAGCAGCAGCACTGTGTGTGGCAAACCCTGTGGTGGAATGAACAGGGGAGCTAGCCTGGACTGTAGTATTAGTTCTTGTGAGTGACAGGCCAACCTAAAGTGGCTGGAGATGAGAGTCTGTGCAAGCGCCACAAAGGGTCTCCACAATGACGAGGAGATGGGATGCACGTGGGGACACCAGAGAAAGGCTAATGAGGAGCCAGAGCCATGGCAGGGCTGGGAGTTGGCTGGACATTCTCTCTCTCTCTCTCTCTCTCTCTCTCTCTCTCTCTCTCTCTCTCACACACACACACACACACACACACACACCCCACACACACCTATCTGTTGATGAAGGAGAGAATGGAAAAGGAGAAACAAAAGAAATAAAAAGCATATATGTAAACAGAAAGCAAAATAGTAGCCTCAAATCTAACAACAAAAATACCACACGAGGTGTTAATGGGCATCCGAGGGTTGGTTGGGGGTTTGGTTTGGTGGCAGAGAGACAGTTTACCCAGCTTAACTTGGGGCCAGAAAGCTGTCTGCAGCACAGTGAGAATAACAAGCCCACCCAGCAAAGGGTCTGATGGGTAAAGTACATCTAACGTTACCTTGTCTATAGAGGACACACTTCTGATGAGAAAGCACATTCAAGTAAAAAGACCAAAAATACATACTATGCAGGAGTATGTGCATTCTTATTATATATGTCAGATTCTATGAGCCAAGCATGGTCGCATGTGCCTGTTGTAGTCCTAGCTGCTGGACGGGGGTGGGGGGTGGGGGGGTTAGGGGGTTGGGGGGTGGGTCTTAAGGAAGAAGGCTCTCTTGGGTCTAGGAGTTTGGGAACAAATCAACAACAAAAGGCACACAGTGTACTGGAGAGATAGAGAGCACACTGATCTTCCTGAGAACCCGAGTTTGGATCCTGGCACCCACATCAAGCACATTGTAACTGCCAGTAATTTCAGCTTCAAGGGAATTGATGCTCTCCTCTGGTCTTTATGGGTACTCATGTGCACATACACCACCTCCATTCAAAGAATTCAAAAGCTAAAACTAAATCTTGAAAACAAAAGCACATGGGCTTTAAGGTAAGGAATAATCTTAGAGCGAAAAGGCACATTAAGGTATGTCTTTGTCTTTCTGTCTCTGTCTCTCATCTCTCTGTGTCTCATCTCTCTCTGTCTCTCTCAATCTCTGTCTCCTTCACTCCCTGTCTCTCTGTCTCCCTTTCTCTGTCTTTGTCTATCTTTCTGTCTCTTTCTCTGTCTCTGTGTCTGTCTGTCTGTCTGTCTGTCTGTCTGTCTCTGTCTCCGCCTCCCTGTCTCTCTGTCTCTCTGTCTTTGTATATGCAGGTGTGTGTCAGTGTTTATCAGGAACACAAGACAACTATGAACATAGTCACATCTAACAACTAAGTCTCAAAGTTTCTAAAGCAGAAACTGCCAGATGAGAATAGAAACAAAATTCAACAATTGACTCACAGGTTTTCATTATCTTACTCTGAATGATTTCGTAACTAGGCAGAAACCTAGCACTAAAGCCACAGACATGCTCAACGCTATCAGTTAACTTGACCTTGTTATCTCTAGAACGTGTTATTACTGGCAACAGAGTGCAGGAGCATGTCCTCAGTACAGACCACTTAGAGATCTGAAAACACATCACCATAAATAAAAACACAGAAATTATATATAATATATAATAATATATAATATATTATGCATAATATATACCCTAATCACAACAGACCTAAATTATAAAACATACTATAGAGAAATTAGAAAAATCACCAAATATTAGATATTTAAGTAGTATATTTCTAAAGATGCCATTATGTTAAATATGTATCTTGAAATGGATAACAATGAAATAATTATAAACACTTATATGATGTAACAATAGTAGAGCTTAGAGGACAACTTGTTGGTTAGTTAGGAAGTTTCAAATTAATAATTTAGGCTATTCTATTAAGAAATTAGAAAAAGAGGCAGCTAAGCCAAACGGAATTAGGGAAAACCAAGGAGTAAACACTAAAGCAGAGGGCGAGGTAACAGAAAGCAGAAAGCCGCAGAGGAACCCACAGCCAACCTAGAACTGGGGTCTTTGGAAAGATCGGGAATGTTTCTCAAGTTCTGGCTAGAATGGCCAAGAAAGGAAGATAGTGGAGCAGCTGGCTTCAGCGGGAGAAGGAGCAACAGCTCTGGTTTAAAATTTGAAGAATTACCAGAAAATATTCTCAACAATGTCATGAAACAAAAGATCAAGAAATTTCAGAGAAACAGACTAATTCCTAAAATACACATGCTATGAAGACTGATGACAAAAACTTTGAACAGACATAAAATAATCAGATGATGCAGACTGGTACTGAACCTCTTCCCGTGAGCATGAGGCCAGGATCGCATGGTACAAACGAGCAACCTGACATGCGTCTAAAGCCTCCTGGGTGACATTAATAAGGAGCAAACCCACAGGGTAGTCTCACTAGACACAGAGGAAGGTACAAGCTTGGCATAAGAGGGGACCTCACAAAGCCATCTGAGGAAAGTGTATGTACAGGGCTGAGGGTACAGCGTCCCCTGCCCATGATGCCCTTTGGTTTGATTTTCTCAGCCCCGCAAAACCAACAACCGATCCTAGTCCCTCTTAACTGTGAATGCTTGAAATCTTCCTCTCAGGAATTGGTACAGGATGTCTATATTTTGGCTGCTTCCAGCAATGCTGTCTTTGAGGTTCTAGCTGGTACAATGTGACAAGAATAAGAAAAGGTCCCGAGTCTGCAAGGGAGAAAACAACTGCCACCATGCTTGGGTGACAGTTTGTGTGTAAACAGCCCTAAGCTCCTGGAGTCACTTAACTAAGTTACACAATGCAAGTACACACAGAAACCAACTGCATTCTTCTAAGTTAGCAAGAACTGGCCTGTAAATTAATATGAAACCGTAATTCATGGTAGCAACGAAAAAGAGTAAGAACTTAGGAGTGACTTTAACAAAATAAGTATAGAGCTTAAATATTTAAATCTAGATTTCTTAGAAAAGTAAAAGATTCGAGCAGGTTAAAAAGTTCTGTTTTCCTGGCTTGAAGGAGTTGACATTAAGGAAGGCACTGGAGTGCAGTCCAATCCTCCTCACCACTGCAGGAAGCTATGGCAAACGTGGGGTCGAAAGCACAGGTAAACACCAACAACACTAGCACAGCCAAAGTTTGAGAAGTAATGCCGTTAGGAGACCTACACTGCCGTATTGGTTCCTGGGACAGAAATAAGGATGCAGAGAACAGGGTATTTATTGTCGATTATTTTTTGACACGGAATCTAAGCAATCCAATGGCTGACTAAAAGCTGAACATACATCTTTTCAGAAACAAATGTAAACTGTGGTAGCACACAGCTCAAAGCGATGCAGGAATCCAAAGAGAAACCAACACTGACACTTCTAGAAGGAAATCCTTCAGACTCAGACCAGGCAAAGGTTTCTTCAGTAAGATAATAAAAGCATAATTCATACAGTAAGAAATAAGTCGACTTCATTAAAATTAAAAAAACTTATTTTTTAAGCTTTATCATTGAAAAAATAAAAAGACAAGCCCAAGACAGGAAAACAATTAGATATTCAAGTAATCTATTTCTAGAGAACCCACTATTTTAAAATTCACAGTGCAAATCAGGAAAAATATATTTTGAAATGAATGAAAATGGAAGAAAACACCCAGGAAAAGATTTGAATTCAGAAGTATGAAAGTTAAAGCGCTCAACACCCAGCAGGAAGAACACAATAACCCAATTACAAACTGGAAAGCCAGAAAAGAGCACAATAGGCATTTCCTTAAAGAGTCCACAGAAAGGGCCAGCAAACATGGAGAACTCACCAGCCTCATGCAGTCCCTGGGAGGGTAAGGTGAGCAAGCATGGCACCGCTTAACTGTAGCCTGGGACTCCTTTAAACAGTGCAGAGTGGCACAGTTCTTCAAAATAGTTAGATATGTGTGTACACAGCCATATAAAGGTGTGGGTGCATTGTGTATATGTGCATGTATGTGTATAGTGTACATGCATGCATGTGTGCATATGTGTGTGTGTACGGGCATTTATGCATGGGTGTGTGTGTGCATGCATGTGTGCGTATGTGCACTACATGGCTAAACAATTCTATCCTTAGGTAGAAGTTGGCAGATATCCAAGAGAATGGAGAACATTTGCCTCTATACAACCTTGTATGCGCATGTTCACATCGACATATTTATGACAGCCCCAACTAGAAACAATTCAAGCATCTATCGACTACTGTACAAATAAGTAAGATGTGATATGCTCATACAACCAAATACTAAGCAAGAGACAGTAATACACACTACAATATGAACGAGCCCTAAAAGATAGTACTGTAAGCGAAAGAAGGCAGGCACGAAAGATTGCAAAATGCAAACAGGAGCATTCTGAGGTGACAAAACTATTTTAGAATTAGATCATGGTGCTAGGTGTACCTCCATAAGGTCATTGTAGTCATTAAACCACTTATTTACAATGATTATTGTATGTAAATATTTCCATTCAGCTGTTCAACAAGAAACTAACGGCCGGTGGCTCTGCAGTCAGAACAGGGCGCCAGTCTTACAGCCCCTTCTTACATCACAATGATTTAATGTGGAAGGAGAGAGCCTGGCGGGTGGTAGGGCGTGCAGTTGATGGTGCTGTTTCTGGACGGATACTGTCTTGGTAAATGTAAGATTTTGGTAAATGTAAGATTTTATATCTATTTATTAATTTTTTTTTGAGGACACAGACATGAACAGTGTTATCTACGTCACTTGTCTCTCCCTCACTCCTTAAATTTCTCTTACTTTCCCCTCAAATTCAGTCTATTCTTTTTGGAGTGAGTGAGAGAGAGAGAGAGAGAGATAGACAGACAGACAGACAGACACACACACACATACACACACATACACACACACACACACACACACACACGCGGGGGGGGGGGGGAGTGTGTGTGTGTGTGTGTATGTGTGTGTGTGTGTGTGTCCAGGGCTAAACATTCAGATGAGACTAGGCAGGAAGTCTGTCCCTGGAGGAAACTAATTCTCCTTTCCTTAGCAGCCACTGGCCACCTGTCACTCTTCATCTGAGGGTGGGACATGTGGAATTCTCCAGTCCACACTGACATATCAACCATGATGGTTTTTTCAGGCAACCATATTGTTGGGATTTCACGGGTGTGTTTCCTGTCATGCTGAAGGAAGACCAGCAGCAACAGGCCTCCCTGAGTGCCAACAGGCCTCCCTGAGTGCCAACAGGCCTCCCTGAGTGCCTGGCTGTGGGCATTTTTTTTTCTTTTCTTTTTAAATAACAAAGTTTGTAAATGTAGACTAAATCTACTTTTATAATTTTAAAATGACTTAATAAGCATTTACATTTGCATTTCAGCTTATAGTATGGTAGATATTGACAGGAGTGATCTTCACCGGCAAAAGCTTTTGGGGTTCTCCATACTCCCCCCTTCCTCCCTGACCTCTATCCCTTCTATTCTGTCTTCTCTGTTGTCTGGGGATGAAGCCTTCTGTGTACGAAGCAGATGCTCTACCATCAATCGGACGGAGGGCTACTGAGGTCCCACGCCGTCTCTTGGGAGATGGAGATGGTGAGGCTGCTGGGGGGGGGGAAGAAGTCTCCCCCAGGTATATAGATAGCTATTGGTAGGTTGCCCTCGTTCGACAAAGTAATCCAGGCCCATGCTCCTGCTAGTAGTATCAATTAAATGCGGACCAAGACGCACATGTAGATACACAGAGTGAAAACCAAACAGGATCTTCTTGGGAGCAAGGGGTGAGAGAAGACCAAGAGGATGATGGGAGACATTGAATGTGATAAAATATTCTGTATATAGGATGACTCTGCGAACTATCAACAACAAAGAGACCAAAGTAACCTGGACAGGATGTTTGCTTTAGAGGCAGGCAGAGAGTGGGGATTGGAGCATTTTGTCAATGGAGCTGAAGATGCAGGAGACATAGACACAGAATAACCGAATAGCACTCAGGCTTCCAGGCACATCATCGGGCAGCGAACCGTAAGACCCCAGGCTGTCCAGGCCTCGCTGCACACCATGATCTCATGGGGACATGCTGGCTGAGCTGCCTCTTGGCTCCGAGGATCACAGTTGCACAGAGAACTGGAGGAACAACTGCGCTGGCATTTTATGAGCAAAACAAACGGGGAGGACACTCGGTTGCTTGAAAGTCGGTAATGAATACGGTGCTCCTGTGCCCACTGCTAAGGCACAGAGAGCAGAACCGACTGTGGCAAGAAAAGAATCCAGATTAGGTTACAGTAAGAGCCAAGCGTGAGTGCTGTGTAGGCATGGCCCATGACCTTGTGTGAAGGTCAGATGGTGTCTTGATGGGAGCCTCACAACTAGAGAGACTCAGAGAGCTAGGACTGAACAAAGTGCAACCAGTCTCTGCCCCACTTGGGAGGACAAGTCAGGGTGGAATGAGACGAGGTCCTGAGCCGCCACTGGCCCTGCGGGTGGAAATGCCAGGTTGGGCCAGAACTGTCCCTTGCAAGTCACTAAAGCTGGTGCCTCTGGTTCTATAGCTGCCTTTGTGGGGAAGGGGCCTCTGGGTCTTAGCCGAGTTTAGTGTCTGCCTCTGGGAAGGGATCCAGGGGTCCCTTATCCCCCACCTACTGCACTGGGGTCCTCTGCCTTTCTCCCTTCCTTTCCCCTTGCTAGGGCCTTGCTTAGTCACAGCACGGGCATTTGTGGGGAAACATGACTGGCTGTGCTGACATTCGGAGGCACAGAGGGCTTTTTCTGTATAAGTTTACAGTGGAGAACAATGAAAAGACTGAAGGCCAAAGCCAACAGGGGCCAAGGGAGCTGCCTACATGTTGGGCTTTGCCATGACCTGTAAACACATGGCTTCGGGGTGTAACATGAGCAGTCCTGAGATTTCTCCAGGGTGGGATCTAGGTTTTCAGCTATGCAGAAATACTTACCGCGGACCTTTAAAAAAAAAAAGTCAGTGGAAGGGTGTGTTAAATGAAAACCAAGATAAGCCCTCCTAGGCTGCTTTCCACATATACTCTCCAAGCCTTTGTGTTGACGAGGGCAGGCGCTGAGGAAATGCCTGACAACAGCGACTATTTTTCTCTAGCCTCACTTGAGCTGGGCGCTCTGGGGATGAAGGGGTGGCCTGCCATTTGCAGACAAGAATGAAGCCTTTTGTGAGCAGTTTAAGCAGACTACGGAATCCCTTTAAAAAGTGCGAAAAGGTGGGGGGTTTTTTTGGAGAGCATGTGCTTCGCTGCCACGTGGTGGGACACAACCTTACGGCACTAAAACGTCACAACTTACAATTAAGACTACTCCATTTACTCCAAATGAGTTTGTCAACACTAAATACATCTATGTGATGGCATCAGAATCAAGAAATAGGACTTGCTGGGAGTGGCCCCTAGCAGCAGAAGGCTGAAATCTGAGCTGTTCTCTACCATGGAATACCCTCCTTTCCCCCTGGAGGGCTCAGTTTTGTCTGTATAAGGGGTTTATTCTTATTTGCAAACAGGAAAGATTTTATGGCTTCAGAGTAAAACTAGGGAAAGAAACCTAATGGCAGATTTGTTATGAATGCAGTCTCTGACACGTACGCGTGGGGAATCAGCTATTAATCATGTTAAGACTAGAGTATTATAAAGCACAAGGCAGGCAAGCCTTAAGTTCAAGGTCTGAGCTGATAAAGACGAGGAGGAAAACATGCTTTGCCTTGTGTGCCTACGTCTGCCATTGTGTCTCCTCGTGTGTGTCTGCGTCTGCCATTGTGTCTCAACGCATTGCTTTAAAAGATACCACTGATCCCTTTCCCAGCTTCGCCCCATTTTATTTCAAGGTTGGTCTGTCTTTTGTTTGGTCCTTTTGCTATGACACAGATGACAGCTCTCGGGGGAAGGGCAGCCCTTCGGCAGTCCTGCTGGCTCACTGGACTGTGCTCACAGGAATCTGCTTGTTTGGCATTTGTTCGAAAGCACCCACATTCAGGGCGCCCTGGGGACCAGGGGAGCAAGGGGGCACGTGCTGGAAACACCGGGCACTGAGGCCCTGAAGGCTTTTGTCAGCACTGCCTCCAGGGTTGAGGCGGCCTCGGTAATTATGCCAAGGCCACGCATTACTCTGACAAAGTAATCCATCAAATCATTTCTCACAATTTCAATTCGTCCCCTGAATTTCCCTTACTTCCAGAGCCAGCTGGATATTATATTACCAGAGCTGTTGAAAAGGTGGAACACTAGCCATGAAGCCAAAGGCCGTGGCAACTATGCAAAGCATCAATTTTTATTGTTTGCTCAGTACTGAAATCTCATTAGGGTCCATAACTCATATGAGCACTGCGGACACTTACATCTGCTGATCATGAGAACCTAGAAGGAATGCACACCTTTGGCTATGTTGTTCTCATAGGAGATATACGGGGTGGGTGCACGTGTGTGTGTGTGTGTGTGTGTGTGTGTGTGTGTATGTGTGTTTACAAGCACACACAGACTCATATGTTTTTAGCTCTTGAACAGCTGTGGTTTAACTGTCCTTTACACAAGCCAATTTCCAACCTGAGTTTAAATACCCCAAAGTTCTTTTCATTTGGCAGTTTTCAGACAAAGACCCACTTCTCTTGGAGTCCAGCATAATCAATGGTGGAAAATTCCACTCATTGCACGTTGGCCTTAACGCAGCTTGGCTGTGCTAATTACATCAGAATTATCTCAGAGACCACATGCTTTCATTCAACCTATACAGGTTTTTGTCTTCACTTAAATATGGTTTGGAATCTTCTTGAGAGAAAATGCAGCCATGGCTGCTGTCTGTTCCTCTCGGGGACATCCAGTCTCAGTCTCTCTCTTTCTCTCTCTCTCTCTCTCTCTCTCTCTCTCTCCCCCCCCCCCAGTCCCTCTCCCTCTTGTTTCCATTATGCTCCACACTTCAGACCCTTGGTAGCATCTTAGTTTATAGGTCTTTTAGGCGTTTTGTGAAAGCTGTATTGGAAGGTGACAAGCAGGGAGTCCCAGAACTAGAGGAACCTTGGGGGCATCTAGCCAGGCCAGTCCTGTTCCGAGCAAAAGCCCTGACAAGTGGCACTTCAAGAATGCATCCATTTCTGGAATGAACTGTAGAAGCAGCTGAGAGGCTCTTTGCAAACACTTGCTAGCAGCCTGGGACAGATATGAAGAGAACTGTATCAGGTGAGGGGGTCCAGAGAGAGTTTAGGGAGACCAGGTGCAATTACCCCACTGTCACATGTTTGGACAACAGCTCTAGCACCCCTGCTGTAATTCCTACTGATGAGAGCATGGTCAACTCTAAGTTGTTCTTCACCAGGACCCCACTGTCACACTGTGATGGAACACTGGACATGGCTTGTTTCCACTCGGAAGCCTCAGGAGGAGAAAGGGCACGGAGGACAAGGAAGCCACGGGCTCCATGCAGGTTGTCTCATCTGAGTGTATTGCGATGGCATTCCCAGCCTATCTTCCATGTTCACAAGACCTCAGTGCTGGACTCCAAGTGCAGCTCTGAAGATCTCAGCCTGCAAGTGGCAAGAGCCAGCAGAGTGGCCTTGTAACCATGGGGTCAAGAAAGTCTCCAAGCTGTGCCGGAAGGGAAATGACTTGGTTCTAGCCAGGAACACAGTGATAGGCAAAACCAACCTGGCCCTACCCTCATGGGACTTTCAGACCTCAGAAAACAACCCCCCTCCAAGTGGATGGCATTTTCTTAGAGTCCAGAGACACTGCAAGGATCAGACTTCATACTTTGGGGGATTAAACTTGCTCTCTGCCCATGGACCGAGCCTACCTAGAGCCCAGACAGGGCTTCCCAGTGTGGGGGGGTGAAGTTGATTTGAGACCTGAAGCATGCCCAGAGTTATGGAGAAGGAGGATGGGCAACTTGGTAGGTGGCACAGAATGTGTGAAGGGCATCTGCCTGCAGTGGTACAGTGGAAAGGAGAGAAAGGAAAAGAACTTAGGGGAAAAGATAGGGATCAGGTGGGGGAGAGAGGGCAGAGGAAGTGGAGATCGGGTGGTGACAGACAGTGGACCCCTGTGATGACTTTGCTTTCTACTTATCAGCTATGTGGCTTTGAGTAAATCATCAACCTTACTGATATTTACCTTCCCGATCTATAAAATGGGAGCCACAATGCACACCTGATAAGGTCAGCACGGGGTAAATGGGAGAGCCCACCGGGGGCTATCACCTGACACCCGGGAAGTCAGCAACACTGGGAGACAGCCAGGCTTCAGACCCCCACTCCATACATGCTGCCTCCAGAAGTCATGAGGAGGAAAAGGCTGACTTTTCAATTTTGCTTTCAAACACTCACAAGTTGGATTCTGACACAACATGTCCATTTAAGGAAGGAAGCCACCTGGCTGCCCCCAATTATCAACATTCCAGGTGTCCAGGTAAGTGTGGAATTAAACAGTTAGTATTGACAACTCAGAGCTGAATGCTAGCAAGTAGCTTGTAACAGGAAGTGAATCTCTGGGAATATGGTATCAGGACAACAGGAGCAGATTGTAGGAGAGGATTGTAGGAGAGGATTGTAGGAGAGGATTGTAGGAGAAGATTGTAGGAGAAGATTGTAGGAGAGGATTGTAGGAGAGGATTGTAGGAGCAGATTGTAGGAGAGGATTGTAGGAGAAGATTGTAGGAGAGGATTGTAGGAGCAGATTGTAGGAGAGGATTGTAGGAGAGGATTGTAGGAGAGGATTGTAGGAGCAGATTGTAGGAGAGGATTGTAGGAGAGGATTGTAGGAGCAGATTGTAGGAGAGGATTGTAGGAGAGGATTGTAGGAGAGGATTGTAGGAGAGGATTGTAGGAGAGGATTGTAGGAGAGGATTGTAGGAGCAGATTGTAGGAGAGGATTGTAGGAGAGGATTGTAGGAGAGGATTGTAGGAGAGGATTGTAGGAGCAGATTGTAGGAGAGGATTGTAGGAGAGGATTGTAGGAGCGGATTGTAGGAGAGGATTGTAGGAGCAGATTGTAGGAGAGGATTGTAGGAGCGGAGCAGGCCCTACAGAGCAGCACACCTCCAGCACACAGGCCATGCAGAGGAGAACCTCCCCTGCTCTCCAATCCCATCTGCTGAAGGGATGTAATATTCATCTGGATGTCTGTTCAGAACAACTCACACACACAGAACACACACACACACACACACACACACACACACACACACGAGAGAGAGAGAGAGAGAGAGAGAGAGAGAGAGAGAGAAAGAGAGAGAGAGACCCCACCCCAATAAAGTAATGAGAACGACTTGCTGGCTGGAAACGGTTGAAGATGATCTAATTGTCAAAGCAAAGGTTTAATGCACTGGCCTTTTAAAGGAATCATGTGAGCACCTGCTAACAGACCAAAGGGACATTTTCGAACTCCTGGTTATCCCGAAATGCTCAAAACAGGTCTGGCTCCCTACACTGGCCTCTATGAGTGTGCCTGAGTCGCTATTAAGCTACTGGGCTATGAAAGCACAGGAGGCCTACACTGTGGAGCCTGGTGCCTATTTTTTTTAAAGTTCCTGCTGAGTCCTGCTAAGCTTATCTGTGTGTCAAAATCTAGTCTCCATAAAAAGAAAACTCAGGTGGCCACTGGGTTACAAGCTCAAATGCCACCTCCCTTACTTCTCAGAGCAGAGCTATTATTTCCCACTGCTCGTGCCCTGTTTACCCTACTGAAAGGATTGTGACCCACAGAAGACTGACTGCCTAGTGGATAGAGATAGCTGGCCCTGGCGAGGGAAATCCCCGCAAGAGCAGCGGGGTTGTCTGTACTGGTACTGTGGTGTTTTCAGTCTGGTTATGATAAACATGACCACTGAGATGAAATGCTTCCTTTGCAAACTGGGATGCGTGTTGTCATTCACTCACTCACTCATCCATTGTGGTGACTATTAATGGCTTCTTTTAGGGAAGTGTGCCACTAACTTCCTGAACTCCTCTTGCAGGGTTCTCCCTTCTTCTGCCAAAGCTTGGTCATCTTGCTATGTCACAAAATGCTGGGATCACAAAGATGAACTTTAGTAGACCAGGATTTCTTCACTTAGATGAAATAGCAAACAACCCTCAAAGCCACCACGAAAAACCTGAAAAGAAGATGCTCACACTCCCAGAAGCAGCCTGAGAAGAAGATGCTCACACTCCCAGAAGCAGCCTGAGAAGAAGATGCTCACACTCCCAGAAGCAGCCTGAGAAGAAGATGCTCACACTCCCAGAAGCAGCCTGAGAAGAAGATGCTCACATCCCCAGAAGCAGCCTGAGAAGAAGATGCTCACATCCCCAGAAGCAGCCTGAGAAGAAGATGCTCACATCTCCCAGAAGCAGCCTGCTTGGGCCAAATGTTGGATGGTAGTACTGATTAAACTATACCTAACTTAAAAATGTTCATTACACATATTTTATATGTGGGGGGATATAAGAAGCTAACTTGTGGTTCTTTCCATCTACCACATAGGTCCCAGCGGCTAAGCGTAGGCCATCTGGGTGGCAGGCCCTTCACCCTTTTCTTCACTTGCTGGCCTGGCACTGATTTCATTCTTAGGAACAGTGAGCATGTTCTATTTTGCTGGAGGATGGATAGCGGATGGAAAGGCACATGTGCCCAGACCTTCCATTAAAGTGACTCACACCGCAAGTAAGTTTGAAAAAGCTTCTAGAGTTTCATATTTTGGCATAAATTTCCATATAATTCATTATCAGTCTTGCACAGAATACTTTTAAAACACACACACACACACACACACACACACACACACACACACACACAGTCCTGTGAGAGATTTGCAAAATGTCCAGTCTGGGTCACTGGAGACCTGTGGACAACTGGCTTCTCTGTTCCCATTTGGGCTTGACTCACTATGGTAATGTCACTCATCAGGAAGACGCAGAAGACAGACAACAGCTGGGAGGCAGTCTCTCTGTGCACAGGGTTCAGGGACACACATCGAGCTGAACGGACCATCTAGTGCTCAGGCGCAAGAGCCTGCCCTCCCTCACACCAGCCCTGAACCTCAACTCCCCGAGGTTGCAGCAGATGTTAAAAACTAAAGTTGAAACCTTTTAAGCTGTAATGAAGGAGTTCACAGGGCTTGTAATCCCAGTACCCCACCCCGATCCTCCCTCGATCCTGCTGAAAGTCTTCAAATGGTCCTCGGCACTAACACTGCGCAGCCAGCGCGTGTTGAGCACACTGATCTGCCCATGATTACCCTCGGCTGCTGTAAAACAATCTCACTCCCCCGGCGAGTGCGGGCTGCAGCAACAATGCGGTTATTGACTTGTTGCTCCGGCTCTAGTTAGTCATTACCCTCGGGGCCACAATCAATAGACTTTGCACCAAGTCTGCCTTATAAATCCCAGGCTCTCACTGGAGGCTTGCCAAGGAATGGCAAGAAAAATCTATGGCAGGGAAACACTTAGAGAGCAGAGACTGAGAGAGCCACACTGACAGCTGTATAAATTAATTAACAAGGAACTGTTTATTCTCCTAGATCATGTGACACATTTGCCACCAGTGAAGAAGGCACGGATAGATTTGGAAAGTTATCCAGTGATATTTAAAACCCACAAATTGAGCCGCACGCATAAGAAAGACTGGTGCTCTGTGTAACTGTTTCTGCCTTTATCCTGTTTTAATCACTCTGTTCAAATTTGCCGCCTTTGCACTAGTTCTGACCAGCCTTTTGTTCCCAGTTTATCTGCACCGATGTGGTTTGCCTTGATAACAACCTAAGCTCGGGGATGAAACAGTCAACATGGTGAAAATGAAGTGTCTATCATTAACCTCAGGGGCTTGAGCTTCCTTCACACTTCAAATCCTTCAGGTACCTCAGCAATGGAGAGGATGACTTTACAGAGAGGAGTTCTGAGGGGCTGTGGGAAGAACTCTGGGCTATCTGAGTTCTTGGCAGTGTTCTAGGGCAGTTCTTTATTTAAGCAAGCCATATATAGATCTTGTGGCAAGGGGACCAGTGCTACACTGTCTTAAACGAAGCTTCATAGCCCACAGACAAAACCATTGTTTTGCATGGGAAGGGATCAATACAACCCTTAGAGCACACACACACACACACACACACACACACACACACACACTAAAATTGAAGGTAGTGCTGTTAGAAAAAGAGATCTTCAAATACAGTTGTAGGACCCCCTCCACACTATTCTGCCAGATGACCAGCATTTGCTGAGTGCCTGTTAAGGACGACAGTCGAATAGTCCTGGATGACTGGGACACAGCCAGCATCATTCCCAGGGGTGGAAAGTTCATTTCCTTGTTTTGGTCTAGCCTGGGCTAGGCCAGCCTTGTTGCATGGTAACACACTCCTGTGAACACAGAAGGGCACCACAATCCTCTTAAACACATCATTTGATGGGTCCTAGGGTCAGGGGAGTCCTATACGTAACACATGAAACTCATTTGCTTGTGGGCCTTCTAATTGTGTTGTTTCAATAATTTATGACCTCTTATAAATGGTTTCCAAGCAATAAGAGTTAATTGACTCAAGACACTTTGATCCATTGTAATGACCTCCTAATATTCTTCAATAGGTCCAGGTACTTCCTATGAATCAGATCAACCATGTCACTTGAAAAATGGAAGAACTTGACACCATTGCCTGGAACTTATTTCTCAGTCTGCTCACTGCAAGTGTTTGCCCTCAGATGGACTTGCACTCCCAGGCACAGCATGGCCCTTGGCTTGGCAACCGTGGTTACCACAGGACTTGCCCTTTGCTATGTCTATGTCTCTCTCATTTTGGGGACTGAAGTATTTGGTTGATGCCACCAGGCCTTGTCTTGGTCATCTGAGGATAAAGTCAGTTCTCTCTTCTTCCTAACTTCTGCCCCAAGGCCAGGAGATGGCAGGGGCATAAGAGACAGACGTTAGTTATACTGCCACACTGATGGTGAGATAATCTACTGAACACATTTGGGAGCTGTAGAAGAATCACGTGCTTTGAGCTCCTGTGGCATGGAAACAATTACTGCTGGAAGAGGTGGAATGCTTACCACCCTGTATTCATTATTATACATCGCACACATGTAATGAATGATCAGACCACACTCCATGGAGATGCTCAAATGTTACGCCTTAGCTGAGAAAGGGAAAAAACTCTTTATGCCAAGGATGCCATCTGGGAGCTGCCGGGAGCTCATGACCCAGCCAGCTCTGTCCTCGCTGCTCCATGTCCTGTTAGACAACGGCCGCACACACCCAGAGTTCTCTTTCTTCCTTCACAATGGTGGCTTTACAAGTATCTGTATGAAACTTTACCTCACACCATATCCAAGCATGAACTCAAAATGCATCAAAGGCCAGCAAGAAAGACCCACAAGTCTAAACCTCAAAGAAAACAAAAGAAGAGATCTTTCTGTCACTGGTTTAGTGACAGTTCCTTCCGCAGGTCCCCGAAGCAGAAGCAGCCAGAGAAAAACAACTTGGTCTTTGCCATAATGAAAAGCTTTCATGAAGACAAGAGAAATGAGGAGTAGGGGAATATCTGCAAACCATGTATGTATCTGACAGAGTATTTGACCACATCTGACATATAGAGATTATATAGCTGAGTTAACTTTTCTGGGGCCAGAGAGTTGAGAAGTGGCAGCGTCACCTCCGAATTTGATCTGGAGTTCATATGAACCCAGCGTCTGGACTGCTGGGCTCTTTCTTCTATGGGCCACCTTGTGGGACAGGGCACCCCTGCCTCTGGGTCCTGCATGTTCAGAGAGAGAGAGAGAGAGAGAGAGAGAGAGAGAGAGAGAATGAGTAGGGGGGAGGGAGGAGGTAGAAGAAGGGAGAGGGGGTGAGGGAAAGGGAGGGGGAGAATCCAGAAACTTCTCTATACCCATGTTCCACCTGTCTGATTAATTTCTGAAAACTAGCCATTTAAAACCAGGAGCAGGTGGTGCCCTGCACCCCAAAGCTGACACTGAACCCTACTAAAGACAGTTTCTGATTAGGAAAGAAACTTTTAAAATGTGGCAGAACTAAGGTGTTAGTGACAGTCAACTGTGGAGCTGTGTGTCTTTTAAAATAGTGTTTGGGATTAATTCTTCCTCTTTAGAAAGCTGCCACCTTTTACCCAAATTTTTGTTTATATGTCATGAGCTGAGGCTGATATGCTTTTTAAAGCATTATCAAAACGTTTAAAAACAAAGGTTTATGTGGTTGTGTGTGTGTATGTGTACATACATGTAGTACCCATAGAAGCCAAAAGACAGCATTGGATCCCTAGACCTTGGAGTGACAGATAGGTATGAGCTACTATATGGGCGCTGGGATCTGAACCAGAGGACTCCTAACCACTGAGCTGTATCTCCAACTCCCTAGGGAGCTATTTTGAGGTGATTTTAGGCCAACCCCTTGCCCTCTCTAGGTGCCATGACCCCGTTGAAATTCAAACTATTTATAGAAGAACATGCCAACTGCATAGTATGAATGGATTGGGTCTGAACAGAAGCTGCCAGCTGCCAGGCCATGGCTGGATAGTGCCTATGCATACACGTTGCTTTGACCTGCTCAGTTTAAATAATGATTTTAAAAATCGTCAGCATTTATAAACAGGGAGACTGTAACTCAGTACAGGCATTGGCAGCCCTGCCCTCAGCAGGCCCACATCGCCTGCGGTAACAGTGGGTGGCTTCGGTGAAACAGCTTCAGAATCCCCCATGCCTTCCTTGCCTGCCCACTTACTCTGGCGCATGCTTAACGTGGTTCCTCCTTGGTTCCCGGCTAAGAATGCTACCCCACCCACGGGTCTTTCCCTGGACTCCCACCTGCCCTCCAGGATTGAGTCCTAAGCATTACATGTTCCACCAGGAAGGAGAGACATCCAGGTCTGGCCATGTGCCATAAAGCATGTCCCTGTCCTTGTTGTCAGACTCACCGTCTGTGATTGCTCTGCCCATAAGCTTCACCACTCTCTCCCTCTGCACTGGCTTGGTTAAGCAGATTGGGAGGCACAGGAATGCAGCAACACCGCCTGAGGGCAGATCTACAGCAGCACTGTTCTGCAGGCTCCCACTCTTACCCTCTTACCCTCCACCAGCACACTGCTCCAGGACCACAAGCCACACAG
Source organism: Mus minutoides (assembly GCA_902729485.2). NCBI lineage: Eukaryota > Metazoa > Chordata > Mammalia > Rodentia > Muridae > Mus > Mus minutoides. Next base: position 136,527 of record LR750171.1, on the reverse strand, counting down.
TTTTCTACTTTTGTATCTCAGTGCCGTCTCCTGTGAGGTCCAATGTAGTCTGTAAAGATGCTTTTGGACCACCAGAACAGACAGGAGGCAGAAGCACAGGCATAGGGGACAGTGCAGTGAGCTGGTAGACAGTCACAGGGACAGCAAATGTTCCTGGGCTCTTCAGCTGAGGACTCTGAGACTGCACTGTTTCTCGGTCTGGCGCTCTCTTCAGAGCTCTGGCGCTGTCTTCTCCAAGACAGGGCAGCAGAGTTCACCGAGCCAGGATTCCCTCTGCAGGGTGGCAGACCTGCTCCCAGCTGGAAGTCATTCCACGGTTTCCTAACAATGGGGCATCACGCTGGGCAAGCAATTTGTTTTAATTATGTAAATCACTTCATTCCCTTTGCAAACATCTAATAGAGAGCTTCGAGGCAGAAGACAGAAGACAGCGGTGAACAGGACTCTCTAGGAGAGGTTTGGCTTGTCCTTGAGGGGTGGGGATGAAGGAGGACACAAGGCGGGGAGGGGGGAGGGACACAGACTACAAGAAAGAAGTCACGTACACCCTGATGCTGAGACACAAGTGTCCCCATCACATGGCCCAGAATGGGGGGAGGCGAGCTGGGGACTATTGAAGACAGTGTCCTCCTTCTGCTCTGCCTCTGTAGGTGCACCATAGGTGTTCTCTTTACTATAGTCTGCAAAGGAGACCCAGATGTCAACCATGCACCTGCAAGTCACCTTTGTGAAGGTGCCTGTGACAGGGCAGTCCTTGTAAGGTGCTAAGGAACCAGAGCACCATCTCCGCAGGTCACGGGTGGGATTCGTGTTCACGACCACGTGGTTAAAGACCCCAGTGTTAACATGACCACTGTTTTCATCAGCACCTCTGGGCATTGTTCCCCTGCACTGTGCTGCACCATCCACACCAAACTTTTTAGTCAAGACTGCCACATCTAAGGACAAGGGTAAAGAGAGTTCCTATATGAAATTCTCTACTTCTGCTCCCCCATCTTTGGGGGTATACTTAGGCTAGAACTCAGGGTCCTGATCACTGCTAAGCTGGGTCCACAGCTCTTGCTTTTCTTGAGGTAGCTTCTCACTATGTAGCCCAGGCTGGTCTTAAACTCACAGTCCTCTTGGCTCCCGAGTACTGGACTTACAACTGTGTTTCCTTCCCCACAGCCAGGCCCACTTGTGTTCCTAATCTGTAAGACATTATTTCATTCTAAACACTGAATAGACCATTAACTTATGTATTAAGCTTGCAATTACCTGCTGCCCCCCAGGGGAGGAAGGGACCCTCAGGAAGCAAAATGGCCAGTTGATTAAGGTTTGGATTAAAACCAGGCCCTAAAAGGAGGCAACACGTGAGCTCAGCTCACACTTAGGTTGGAGTCCAGGCACTAAGGAAACAAGGCTAGCTACAGCTGTTCTTGTTACCAAAGGCTGAAAAAAGCTGAGCTTGAGCAGGGCCTGGAAAACTGACAGACATCATTTCCCTGCTAGGAAGACTCCATGGCTAAGAAATCAAGCTTTTGAACTCTGCTTTGGAGGGCATCTCAAACACACATATTTGAATGCAATATTGTTACATCTTCCTCACCAAAACGCAGCTTCCGTGGCTTTAAGGAAGTATGCCCTTGCCTTCTATCCCACCCAAGTTGCCTGCCTCTAAACAGACCACACAGCTTCCCACAGTGCTTACCAATCAGTATGTGGGCACAGTCATATGTGTATATACTGGCATGTGTGTAAATCTGTACATGTTACAAGGGTACGTGTATCCGTCCCTATGGACAAGTGTGAGGGATCCATCCCCCTTTAGGGGAGGGTCCTACGAGCTGCTAGCCGGGGAGCACAAGGTAGCAGGTTCTTGCAGCATCGGCTCTGTTCTACTGACAAACCCAAAGATGAGCCTGTTTGTGGCATTTAGGGAGGTTTATGAACAGACATTTACAGTTATCTTGTCATAATTGTCTTTATCAGAGAGAGCTGGGCCTTATCAAAGCCCTGGCTGCTGGCTACCTGTTGAGTCTTTCATTATTCATGTCCTGCCCTCACACTCCAGCCATGATTTATAAGCAGTCAGTTTTAAATCTCTGCTCCTGCTTCTCTCCACAAAAGAATCTCTCCATAGCCTATGGTTTCCTTCACTGCTATGGTTTCCCTCATGCCTGGCTTTGGTAAAATGCCACAGCATCCCTCAGCACACCATGACTGTCCTCCAGTTTGTTCCTTGTGTGTGCACACTCTTTACTTCTCCCGTAGAGCTGGCCTAGTGTCTTCTTGCATGCTTGCTCCTGCCACAGAGCTCCTGAACAAGCTCTCAGCCAGGAAGACCTCAACCTCAGCAACCCCAGCTCTTCTCCCACTGCGCTGAGGTCAGAAATCATGGTGCTTTGCCTACAGCCACTGTGTCCTCAGCACCACCGAGAGTCAAGCACGCAGGAAATACTCAATACATGGTAAAACCAAACAAATATAACACTTAACAGGACGAGCAATAGAACAGACAGGTGAAAGTGTGAGCTGCCAATTAGGGAGAACTAGGCTGTAGAAGTGACTTTTCACAGAGTTAGCCTTAGCTATTGCATGATCACACACACACACACACACACACACACACACACACACACACGAGCAAACACGGGTACCAGGTATAGCGATGCACCTTTCTTCTCACTATCAGGTTAGAGAAGATGAAGGTGAATTCAGATGCCCAGCAAGGACAGTGGAATAGCTGTTGCTGTAGAAATAAGGGAAGTGCAGTTTTTCCTGAATAAAATTTAGCATTAGTTTGAAATTTTAAATTGGCCCAACAAATGCCAACCAAAGAAGTAAGGTTTACATTAATACATGTGCACATGGGAACATGTAAACACAAGAGTGTGAATTACAACTGTCACTAGCTATAATCTGGAAATAATGCAAATATTCACTGTATAAGCAAATCATGCACAAAACCACTGAATACCATGTTGTTAACCAAATGATGGTGACGTGAATTAGTGAATATGGCACAATAATTATAGTATTTAATAACATAAAAATCAACTTAATTAAAATTATTTTTTATTACGTATGTGTGTGTATCAATATATCTATGTCTATCTATCTATATATCCATTCACAGAAAGGTGTTTTTATATACATTCAGTCTAAGGAAGGACTACTGTTTCCACTAGTCTGTATAATAAAAAGAGGAAATAAATTTTAAACACTGAGTTCACTGGAAGCAGAACATAAGTAGGAGGCCAACCACTTCTATAAAAACAAAATCAACTGACGATTATTCTCAGAATATTAGCCTTGCATTATTCACTGTTTGGATGAGCTGGGCTTAGGTCACCTCCGCTTCCAGAAGATCAAGATCCAAGATCGTCCACAGCTGGCGCTACAACAGTCACATCAGGTACTGCAGGCACCGGCTGGTGTTAAGTAGCTGTCCTGATAGCACATAGGCAAGAGCATCCAAGAGTTACTGGCACATCTAAAAATTCCTAAGGGAGGGTGGGTGACCTATGGGAGGGTAGAAAGCATCCCTAGGGCGTGGGCTGACTAGCATTTCAGATACAGTCACGGCTATTTAAAAATTATCTTTCCAATAACATGAACTAACTAGTTCCCCCTGCGCTCATGTCTCTAGCTGCATATATGGAAGGAGATGGCCGAGTTGGCCATCATTGGGAGGAGAGGCCCCTTGGTCATACAGTCTCTATATGCCCCAGAACAGGGGAATGCCAGGGCCATTACGTGGGAGGGGGTAGGTAGGGGAGCAGGGCGGGGATGCGGGAGGGTAAGGGAAAATTTCTGAATAATATGTGAAATGTAAATGAAGAAAATATCTAATAAAGAGAAAATAAATAAATAAATTTAAAAAAAAAGAAAAAGAAAAAGAAAAAGAAAAAAAATTATCTTTCCATTTCCTTCTTTACCCTCTCCTGGGGGGGGTGGGGAGGGGGTCTCAAGAAAGACTGCTGTGGCATGAACCAAATGGATAAAATCCCATCTTTCGGGGATTTCGTGGCTGTGCAAGCCAAGGCCATCACATGCTCTTGGGGTCACATGACAGTAGATAATAAAATGGTAAGACTGAGGCCACAGTGCTTTAATGACCCTTTGGGTATATCTGAATAAAACTGACTGGGAGCTAAATTGTGACAAGATAGAAATGTAAAGTAGATTTGACAAAAGGGGATTTAAATCAGTGAGATGATGCTGATAAAGAGAGCAGACTCTCCTAACACAGGGCTGTAAACCTTGGCAACTGGGAGAAGGCAGGCAGGTCTCAGTGCAAAAGCAGGACCATACATGCCCAGGGCTCAGCAGAGGCAGGAGAACCCAACTGAGCACGTCATCAGGGTGGAGTGTAAAGCTATCTCTGCCTGGTTGTGAGACTTCGGACAGAAGCACATTCTCAGTTGACCAAGAGGCTGCACACTCGGTCATTTACTCTGCTCACCAAAGTGGCACCTGCAGGGGCTTTCTGGGTGGAGTGCCAAGTGGGGGAAGCTGTTTGGGTGGTGAGATTTTAGGGCCCAAAGGCAGGATGTGCCACTGTCCAAAACTATCCTCTAGCTAGGACTCAATATTATTATTTTAAAGATTTAAAGAAATGTATAGGTGTGTGTGTGTGTGTGTGTGTGCACGCATGCACGTGTGTGCCTGCCTGCCTGTCTGCATGTAGGTCTGTGCATGTCAGTACACAGAGACGAGAGGCATCAGATCCCTTGGAGCTAGAGCTTCAGACGGCTGTAACATGGATGCTGGCAATCAGTCAGGTCCTCGGGAAGAACAAGTAGTCTTAGCTCTGAGCCGTCTCTCCAGTCCATTACTCTCATTATCACCATCATTGCTATTTCTATAAACCTAACCTTGCTGCAGGTCTGTTGGTGGGGCTGAGTTGAATCACTGAGATTTAAATGCTTTGGTCCCCCACAAGTGTGGTAGACATGCATGGCCCTGACACCTAAGGGACCTGCTGTTGAGGCATAGCACTTAACTTAATTCTTAGGGCAGCAAGAGGGATAAGCCTCGATTTCAAATAAAACAACCCTCTCCCCAATCCAACCAACCACCATCAGCACCACCACCACCACCACCACTAAAAAACCCCAAACCATTCATTTTCAGGCAACAGTGAGACTCCCATTCACACAACTCTTCTGGGTAGATATTAATGAGAACTTGGAATACTGAAGCTAATGACTGTGTGTCGCTTACATAATTACAATGACCTGTAGTCCATTCCAAATGCCAAATTAACTGATTAAGATGAATCCTGTTGCAGTTATAAAGCCCTAATTCAAGCCTCCTGCCCCACGGCACTTACAGAAACGAACTATTTAAAGAGATTTTGCAGAGAGTGTGACTTCAGGTTTGCTCTAAGTCTTAGCCGTGCCTCTATCCAATTGTGAGAACACATCATCTTCCTGCCTCTGGTTGCTGAGCGGTGCCTCAATACTCAAGAAAAACAAAACCAAAACAATCAAGCAATCAACGCCCCTGGTCTTGTCCACCTTCCCCTTGGAAGCCACTGTCCTGGCCTTTTTGGGCTCAGCCTTGAGCCCTGTGGCTGTAGGGCTGCGTGTGGACCATCAGAGCCACCAGCCCTGAGAGTAGCCACAGACATGTGGCTGTGGCCCCTGAAGCCACAGGAAATCAGAGCAGCAGGAGCCTCAGGTCAGGACTCAGTCACGGCTCAGCTTGGAAGCATGCACCCCCCAGCACCCAAATCTTCCCATCCATTTTATTTAAGATACTTTAAATGCAACCGAGGACGTGGGGAGAGATGGCTCAGTGGGTGACACTTGTTACCAAGGCTGAAGACCTGAGCTCAATCCCTGGAATCTACAGGGCAGAAGGAGGGAACCGACTTTTGCAAATTGTACTCTGACCTCCAAATGCATGTCCAAGCAACCCCTACCCCCTCCCATGAATAACAAAATATAATCTACCTTAAATCTAGAAAATAACATTATAACATGTCTAGTTCAACAACCATTGGTCTTCTCTGGAAAGGAAGAAAGGAGACAGTGTAATTCTGTCAGGCTGTTAACGAGTATATCATGATGCTCATTGTAAGACTACTGAACTCACAGGGTAGATGTTCAGAAAACAACATCCTTACAGTAACAAATCTCTTCCATCCGTCCGTCCGTCCGTCCATCTGTCCATCCACCCAGCCTGCCTGTCAGCTGTCTATTTACCTATCTAGTATCTGTTCATCTCTACCTGGGTGAGGGAGAAAGTGCTCACTGTCACAACAGCTGAAACTCGGCTGTGTAGAACTGAACTTGCCTGTCCAGCTTATAGGATTAAAAACTTATTTCAGCTCAGAGGCAGCTCATTGTACTGACAGTAAGAATGTCAGGCTGTATAAATATTGTTTTAAGAGAAAATGAGGCATTATTAGTGAGAGCAAGACATAACTGTTATGTTTAAGACAGAAAGCCTTTATTTGTTCCCCACACAATCATAACTCAATCAACCGATCAGCAACCCCCCCCCCCCCTTGCCACCACTAGAATGGGAGTTTTGTGGAAAGCTCCTTGTTTGTACAAAAGCCTGGTGATAGAGTCTTGAGGGGTAATCCCAAAGCTGTTAGACTGAAATTAAAACACATCTTACCAGCAGATCTGTGTTTTTAAGACAGCTCTATGTAAGAGGGCCAAGCTGATCACTGCAGGAGATAAGCCCCACACAATCTCAGGGTGATCACTTCAGCAAACACTGCTGTGGCATCGTAATTTTCCAGATTTTCACCTTACAGAAAAGCAAAGATCTCATAATTACTCTCTTAAGATGCAGCCAACTCCTCAATTCTGACAACTACGGCATACAGGGGCCCAAGGAAGAGGAAGACTTTAGTTTTTTTTGAACATGAAATTTAAAAGGAAACCCTTATGCTCACATATGCAACTGCCTGCTTCCTTCATTACTAAGAGAGAACATGGTTGATGTCTTTATACAAAAACAGTGTTTTTTTGTATTTATACCCAAGAGGCAAACTTAATATCATGGATCAACACAAGTCTGTACTATTTCCAACTTTTCGTTTTTCTTAAAATTAAACTTCATCTCTGGCCATACTCTAACACACACACACACACACACACACACACACACACACACACACACACACACACACACACACAGGGTGGAGCAAATCATCGTACCACAAATATAACCCTGTGTGTTGAGTCTCAACACTGTCTTTTAAAAGTTTAGAACAAAACAAGATAGACTGAACTTGTTCACGCATCTATTTTCTCAAGATGGTGACTTTTTTGCCTTTCCCCTCCCTTCTTCCCTCCCTTCCTTCCTTCCTTCCTTCCTTCCTTCCTTCCTTCCTTCCTTCCTTCCTCCCTCCCTCCCTCCCTCCCTCCCTCCCTCCCTCTCTCCCTCCCTTCCTTCCTTCCTCTTGAGATAAAGCACATCTCAGCACAGACTGGCTTCAAACCTCTCATATAGCAAAGTGGCCTTGGGCCCTGATCTTCTTCCTGTCACCACCATGCTGGGACAGCAGACATGCTTTCCTCCCCTCAGTCAGATTCTATTCCTTCGTGTGGACTTCTGTGGATTTTCTTGTATGTCTTCTCTGTGCCCCTCTGTCTATGGCTTCTTTGTGCCTTGGGGGGAGATGGCTCAAGCTTGGGCCATGTTGTTTTCCGTATCCGAAGCTTCCTGGCTTGTCATGTTTCAAAGGTGCATTTCTGGTTTGTTTCGCTGGATTACAGCATCCTTGGTCACTTGCTAAGTAGTCTAAGAATGCTGAAGTCGCTGACTCTCAGCTTTCTGATGCAGGGATGCTGGGAGTTAACGGACAGATAAAAGAGACTGAGGAGATATATATCATGGGGGTATCATGGGGGTCTAGGACTTGGGGTGGGAACGTGGGGGTGTGGTTGGACTGGGAAGCAGATAGTTCCTTTGACTCTACTTCCTGAACCAATCAAACACAATTCTTCCACACAGTGTGGATGCCACGCTTGACTGGGAGGATCCCCTAACACAATTCCTCCACGTTGTGTGGGTGCCACGGTTGACTGGGAGGACCCCCTAACACAGTTCCTCCAAACACAATTCCTCCACACGGTGTGGGTGTCAGGGTTGACTGGGAGGATCCCCTAAATGCAAAGTGCTTATTTCGAGTTTGAGAAACAGAAACAGAGCCCTTAGGAAGTGTTTGCAACTGCACTGCCTGTTGTGTATTTCTAACCAAACTAGTTTCCAGGCAGAGTCACCAAGCACTGGCTCAGTATTGTCTGTGAACAGATTTAACTCGTTAGGGGAACGAGATGTGGATTGGATGGATTTTATTAGCAGCTCAAAATAATGGGAGCTAATGAGTGAAACCTAAAGCTGATGTCTCCATCTGAAGACCTTTGGGGTCCATTTTTACACCAACTTGATGGAACCAGGAATGTGAGTTGGAGCAGCTTCCTTCAGCCCTCAGGGTCCTGGGCTTTGTCTAGGCACACTTCTCCAAACCAGTCTCTTCAGGCTGCTCTGCTCTTCCAGTCTAGCTCAAGTTGACTTCCAACCAAGAATGCATTTCTACCAATTAGATGCTACCCTGATGTTTCCTAGGGCCAGCTAGGGCCTAGAACAGGAGACTCATCTTGTGGGCCACCTTTACAAAGCAGACTCTCACTGGTGAGTTGAGCCGCAGCGCAGAGGACAGGTTGTGGTGTTGCTCTGTGCTCTGGTGTTCTGGAGAGAAATGCTATGTGCAAGCCATAGAACCACTACAGAAGACCTTAGCTGAAAGCCTCATAACCACTCTTTGGAAAGTTCTTTATGGCTCCTATTGAGAGAAAACAGCCTCGATAAGCAAAGTGCAAGGCACAGGACTGTGGCTGGCCAGGGTGTGGGCAGTGCCTCTCTGCAGTGCCCAGTTTTGTACCACCACAGGCTCAGCGTCCAGGCCGAGGCCAGTGAGCCATCCTGCCATGGTTGTCCTGAACTTCTTGTGCTGGGGCTGCCTTGAGGTACACCTATGAAATGCAGATTGCTGAATTCCAGTCTGCAGGTTCTGACTGAGTAAGTCTGGGCCAGGGGCCAGGAGCCTGTCTCTGGAATCCTCAGGCAGGTGGGACCTTTGCGGGTCACTGGCCTTGTACTTCACATGTACAATACAAGAGGTTGCTGGGGATGGTTTGTTAGAGGATCCTGATAGATACTCAGGGGAAGGAACAAGCTGGAGGTCTGGGACAGTGTACAGTGACTTGAACGTAAAGACTGGACCACTTGGTTCACAACCTACCTCCATCTGGGAGACCTGCACTCTGCTGGTTCTCAGGACACTACATAATCTTCAGATTTGTTCAACTACAGTATGGCTAGTCAGTTTTGTTCTGCCTGGACCAGCCAGTTTTTCTTTTGTTTTCCAGGTGGATACTGCAGACACGCTAGCTGGAAGGAGCTGAGGGATGTAAGATAAGTGGCCACTCTTGTACATACAGATGCTCAGGGCCATTTTTTTTTTTTTTTTTTTTTTTTTTTTTTTTTTTTTTTTTTTTTTTTTTACCACCGATGAAGACTGTAAGCAGACAAGGTGCCCAGCAGTAAACGATTAAACCACACCCTGGCAGCTCAGTGGCGTGGCCAGTGCCTAAGCAGGTGTGACGGTGCCCTAGGCGTCCACTCTTAGTGCCAGAGGATGAAGACTGGTTACCCTGTGCAGACATTCCAAACAATGGTTTGAAGCATACTGAATAGTATGGAAAGTGGCCACGTCATAGGGGAAGAGATGAACAAGAATTCTATTTACATAGTTTTGAAAAAACATTAACACCCCCTCAACTCCCCCCCCCCCAAAATCCTCCCCAAAGGTTAGAATAACATATCTCAATATGGGAATGGACCAGATCACATGGCTTTTCTTTTCTTTCCTCCTCCTCCTCTTCCCTCCTCCTCCTTCTTCTTTCTCTTCCTTCTCCTCCTCCTCCTCCTCCTTTTTTTTTTTTTTTTGGTTTTTTGAGACAGGGTTTCTCTGTATAGCCCTGGCTGTCCTGGAACTCACTTTGTAGACCAGGCTGGCCTTGAACTCAGAAATCCGCCTGCCTCTGCCTCCCAAGTGCTGGGATTAAAGGCTTGTGCCACCACCGCCCGGCCTTTTCTTTCTTCTATTCTTTCGCATGTGACTAATTTTCAGCAAGAAATATAATTTTCATATTAAAAAAAATTCCCAAGGGTTGGGGAGAAAAGTCCCAGGCAGAAAGCCAGAGCAAAAGCGAAAGCCACAGGGAGACGATGCCTTCCCTCAGGAGCAGGCTGGGAATGGGTGCACTATGCTAAACTTTCTCCTCCCTGTCCTGATGGACCTGGACCTCCCTGGAGTGTACTCAGCAAGGGGCAATCCCGCACCAGTGAAGGCGGGGTTGGCCAGTTTCTCCTCGCTAGGTGGTTTCAGTGGAGGACTTGCTCTCAGGGCCACCCTCGGACTCACACGTACACTTGGGATATCTCCTAGTAAACATTTATGGGTCTAGGAGGCTGGCTCAGGCTGTGAAGGGCTTGCTGTGCAAGCCTGAGGACCTAAGTCTGAATTCTCAAGCCCCAGATAAAGAGGAGGCATGGGGGCACGACAACCCCAGTTCTGTGTAGTCAGAGGCAGGGGGTCCTTGGGTATGTTGGCCAGCTAGCTAGTCTTGCTGAATTTGTGAGCTCCAGGTTCAGGGACAGAACCTGTCTCCAAAAACAAGGTGGAGAGACACAGAGGAAGACACCCCATAGTCACTGGCCTTCACAGGTCCATTTACACACACACACACACACACACACACACACACACACACACACACACACACACCATTTGCTCAACTGAGAATTAATGAACGTCTGGCTTCTACCTCCTTAGATAAGCTAGTGCTACAGAGCAGGGTGGACTCATGGCATATGCAGGATTTCGGATCTACTTGGACACCAGTGTTGAGCCACCTGAGGTGTTCTGTAAAGGCCTACTTTTCTCATGAGGATCCCATCAAAAGGAAGCATGCCCACAGAGTGGAGCTAGGCTCCCAGCGCTTCTCCCTAGAGCTCACGTGAGTCTCTCTTTATCAGAACCAGCCTGCCTAGCTGTAAATGCTATGTGGGACTCAGTGGCTCATTTTGTCTGCTGAGAGAAGCAACTCAGTTACCTTGGATCCTTATCTGCAGGGGCCGCCATGCTGTGACACAATGCCCCACCCCACCTCTTTTGGAGAAAGATTGATAAGCATAATGATGATGTTTTAATGAGCTTAATTGCACATTCCTTATGTTTTTGCCCAAGCTGCCAGCCAGCTTCTTCAACATCCAGCAGTTTACCTGTAATAACTCCCCCTCTCTGGGCCAGGGAGTGTAATTATTGTGGTAACCCCCATAGCTCAGCTATTTCTCCCTCCCCTCCCCTCCCTTTCTCCTTTTCTAGCTGTTCTTTCCCTTTCTGGGAATTACTCTAAATGGGTATCTTTGAAAGGAGGGTGGCAGGCTGCTTTTGGTACAGTACTTAACCAAGAACCCTTTCATCAAAGAGGTCCTTGTGAGCATGCTCTGGACGCCAGCCAATCAGATCATCCCGCTGTCTGTCTGCCTGGTATGCAAGGCAGGCAAGCTGGTCTGCAGACAGGCTGACTGCTCTCCCAGCCCAACCTGTCTTAGCTGACTGAAAAAAGGCTGAAGGGAAATTACCTGTTTGGCTCCAGACGGAATTAGAATTTTTTTTTTAAACACACACATACAAGGATGTTTATTATTTTTTGTTTAAAAGCGTTTGCCTATCTAATATAGTCATTAATGTTATCTGGTCAGTACTTGAAACATTTTGAAATATGTGCAAATGCAATAAGGCTTCAGGGCCTGGAGGCAAAATAAGATGAATTTTCTAATTAAGCGACAGAAAACGGTTTGGAGTAACGGATGGCCGTTCCGTAATTCAGTTATGGACGCTGTTCCGTGCAGGGACGTTCGCTCCATGTGCAGGCCTGGGGGCTGGAAGGACCAGCTCTAAAGACTTCTGGGCATCTCTAACCTCCTCCCCACAGACCTGAATCAAGTCCTGAAGGTAGACAGCAGGGCCCTGGCCTTGGCAGACAGTGACCTCTCCTCAAGACAAACTGGTTCATCTTCTAGCACATTCTGGGAAACTTCTTGGGAGCCCTAGCCCTCAGATCCTACTAACACATTGTTTTTAAGCATTTCTAGTGAAAGGTCGTGTTGAGAAATGTATTATATCGTCTCTACTTGGGAAAACTTACGGACTTCCTCTTTCCTAACGCCACTGACTCTAACCCACTGTGCCAATCTTGTGTGGCCAGCCCCCACTGCTCATGCTGGCGGCTCCTGAATGGCCAGAGCCAAGGTGACTGTCGGGTGACTGGCTACGTGGGCAATGCCAGCTGTTTGGTGTCAGTGACACTTTAACAGCAGTGCAATGTGCAGATCACTTTTGTCACACTTCGTTTCCAATATATTTCTTGGCATTCTCCACATTTCCAAAATGCGTTTTTCCTTTCATAGACAATATGCTATTACCATAAAAGCCTTTCTGAAACTAGGCATGGTGGCTTATGCCTGTGACCCAGCACTCAGGAGGCAGAGGCAGGAGGATTGCCATAAGGTCAAACCCAGCCTGGTCTACATAGCATGCTCCAGGCCAGCGAAGGCTATCACATACTAAGACCATATCTAAAGGGGAGGAATAAAAAGAGCCACTGTGTGGAGGGACTGAACAGGCATGTTCTAGAATTACACAGACAATTGAGGGACAATAGGCAGGCGGCAGTAACAGTAGAAAGGGCCGGATGGAAAGAGGAGAGTTTTAATGAGCAGGGGGCCCTGAGACTCACAGCTGGCATGGGCTAAATTCCTGGAGTGTTAAATCAAGTAATAACAAAAATATGACTATGCTTTACATAGGAGATTTCATGACTTCCCGAGAGGCCAACCGTCCCTCTCCACTTCTTTGTTCCTCCCAAGGAACGTCTGTTGTTTTGGGCCTGATGTCTTTCCAGTGAGTCCTTGTTTATGCAGAAACTAGAAGTTCCAAACAGAATGCCAACCCTACCGTTTTTAGTAACCCTGCTGACATGGTCCTGTAGAGGCCATGCCCTGTGGTGTGGGGACGTGCGCTAGACTCTCCTGCCTCCCAGGCACTACCTGTGCTGTTAGACTTCTCGTGGTTTCAGACTTGACCCTGGAATGATACCTGGAAGCTCTCTGATGGTTTGCTTTGCTCTGACCTCAAGGGTTTCGTCCTGGGAGAGTTTTCTTTCTTTTTTATAGCCCTACAAAGTCATGGATATAGCCTGAAATTGAGGCTTTCCCATCTGTGGAGAGAAAGAAATAAAAAAATTCTTCTCATATAAATATATTCACAGAGAACAAACTTATTCTTTTCCTTGCTACCTCCACTGTGTGGGCGGAACACAAACCTGAGTGTGGGGTCTACTTGCCTTTGCATGGTCTCTTCTCCCAGACTTGGAGAAAATTGCTAATTTTCATCACCCAATTGATTTGTGAATGGCCACTGGAAAAATGATGGGGAAATTCTTATCAAAAACTGCAGAATATGTTATCAAACCCATATTAGATTACAGATAGTATAGGTTTTGTAGCAAGAGTAAAGATTTATCCTAGTGGGAAACTGCTTACTATTTTGTTGTTGCTGTTCTGAGACAAATCTGTGTCGCCCAGGCTGGTCTGGGCATTCATCACTCTGCTGTTGTCTCCCAAGCAGCTGGGTCACAGGCATGGGGCCACCACTCCTGGCTGGGACAGTCATTTTCTAACATTTGCTTACAGTATACCCATCTGCGAGCCGCAGCTTTGGGGGGAAAAAAATCTCACAAAACAAAATGAAACAAAACAAAATCTAAACTGTGTCCCTTTTCAGACTTGAAAAACAAAATCTAAACTGTGTCCCTTTTCAGACTTGAAAACAGTGATGTGGGTAACAGCTGTTCCTTGTGGCGGCAGATTGTGGGCGCTGTTATTATTATATTTAAAATAGGTTTCTTGACTAGGTCTTTCAGATATTAAAGCCTTACAAAGAAATTTTTTCCAAATAACTTGTTAGACAGTTCATAATTGACTGCATATACACTCTGGCTGCATGTCACAGGTAAAGTGACCAGGGCTGCCAGCTTTTATGTGAAGTATGCATGCATATCAGGTCATGTCTAACTTGATTATAAAATATGTTTTCAGAATGTATAAACTATAAGCATCTCTATTGTAATGGATAATCAGAAAAAACAGTTTATGCAAATGAACTGAAGGTTCTAAAAGGCCGAGTTGAACCCCCAAAGTGAGGGAGCCAAGCTGTCATATCTGGAAGCAAATGGTTCTAAGGAGGGAAAGGGCAACATGGAGGTGGCTGGTGTTCTTCAGCATTTCAATTCAGCAGCTATGGCTGGCGAATGGCCTGTGAGACAAAGAAAGAGGAGGAAGAGGAAGAGGAAGAGGAGGAGGAGGAGGAGGAGGAGGAGGAGGAGGAGGAGGAGGGTGTGCTCAGAGCTGGGCTGGACTCTGCAGTGGCTCTTGTCTATGGGGTCCCCTAGAGCACAGTGGAGAAACTCATGTCTGCATGTTCATGTTCCCGGGGCCCCTCCATATCTCTGTCAGTTTATAGTTCCTGGTTACATATGCGCAATTGTGGTGACACTGACTGGTTGTTCTTGACTTAGGAAGAGACACTTGCCTTCTCTGAGTTCTGAGTTTTTTGTTTGTTTGTTTTAAACCTACTGTTACAGAGACAGCCTTGAACATTTGTAACCACTTTGGGTATCTGACTGGATAAGACCAGGTAAGTTGAAGCCATTGGAGAATGTGTCCAACTTCGGTCTAGTCCACTATCATGGGAACTTTCCTGAGCAAAGGGGCTGCCAAGTGCAGGATGTAAGTCCCACCAAATGATTACAGATGCAAAACCCATGGAGATCAATGCCATTCCCTTCTGGGGACACAGTATGAAACCTATGCTTGCCAGTGGCTTGCTTTACCATATTTTACAGTGTAGCCTCTAGTGTCTACAAGAAGCACCAGACTCCTGCTCCATTTCTTGGTTCTGTGCAGAGATAGGCAGTGTCCTTGATTTTATTGGTCCTATGTAAGACGGTGACCTATCAGCTTCAGAAGAAACAGACACTTTCCACAGTGTCTAGAAGGGTGCTTGGTGGGCACTTCTGTGTGCCACATGGTTGTTCCTCCTTATCCATTGAGGGCCACATGTCAGTAAATAAGACAAGGACTCCAACTGCCTCGTAAGCGACTTAGAAGAAAATGTTCTGCAGACTTGTGGAATGGTGAGACTTCTGTGTGTTTGCAAGGATGTTACCGCAGGCACAGGGCTTACTGGCTTGTCCTATTGACTTCCCTTACCACATATCAGTATCTTTCTTACCCTGCTTTAACGTGCTTTTTAATACTCTCAAGGTGTACGTCTTACTGCCACATAAAAAACTTGCCTAATGCTATTAAAATGGCAAGGCTTTGCCTAACAATTGCAATCATACTATTAAATGTAATTAATGGAATGAGTAAGCTGCTGTTTCCCTAGTTCAGCCTTGGTGGATCTTGGGCAGAGCATCTACAAGCATCCCATGCATTCCAATGGGGAGGGATATGTGCTGGTAGCTCTTAAAGCCGCAATCTATGGACAAAGTCTTTCTGAGAAACCATTCTGTACCAAGGGTCAGAATTTCTTCTGGTGGAGCAGTTAAGCAGGACACCTAGGGTCACCCCAGGGAGGCAGCAATGGGCAGAAGGAAGTGGCTGATGGCCTACTCTCAGAAAGAAGTGTGAAGAGCCCACAGCCCTCAGCAGACCATGGCCCACAGCCTGCCTTCATCTCCAAGTGTGGGCTGCATTGCTGAGTTTCCTTGTCCCTTCCCAGCCTGCCTTTGGTGGACATCCTGAGCATCTTCAACCAGAGACCATGCTTTCGAGATTAGGAGTGTGATACTTCCCGTGTCCCACAAAGAGTAAAAAGCAATTCCCCTGCAGGGGTGCTTGTTAGGACTAGTTCTTCACCTGCTTGGGACTGGGCCCTCTCTTAATGGGCAACATTTGTTTTTTTGAATTTGCCTTCCAGGGAGGCCAAACAGAAATGCAGACGAATGAGCTTTGTTTGGCTTTTTCTGGTATTTCTGAAAAGCTTGGACTAGATACTTGGACAAGATAGGCCACATACAGTTTGGTTCAGTCAAAGCCCTCTACTTCTGGCTGGGTGACATCTGGCTGGCCTTGTGTTCCTATATCTCTCTACTTCTGGCTGGGTGACATCTGGCTGGCCTTGTGTTCCTATATCTCTCTACTTCTGCGGGCATCTGGCTTGTCATCTAGAAACAAAGGTACCCTCTGCAGGATCTTTTCATAGTTAATTATTAGGCTCTGCCATTCCTATTAGCCGATAGCAGGGAGTTAGAGTACCTACTGTGTGCCTGACAACAGTAGATGTGGGTTCTCAGCAATGACTGAGGACACTGTCTGCTTCAAGAAGCTTATTTTCTGTCTACACTCAAGCACATCTGTGTTCCAGGTGAAGAAATACAATCCATATTCTCAGCAAATCCCTCTTGAGCTCCTCAACAGAAGGTGTCTATGGCACTAATTCTTCCTCAAATAACAAACATTTTCTACTAAACTCTAGCTAAAGTGCTGACATTAACGTACAGGGCCATGCAACCTCCAACATCATATTTATAGTTTTCCTCAGACCATAGGGGGCAGAGCCAAGCATCCAGGAGTTAACAGCAAAGAAGAGAACAGGATGTGAGCAGGTATTTATGTATTTAAAAACCTACCCTTAGAGAGGGGAAAGCCAACTGGTAAATTTTCATTCTTTTCTTGGATGTGTATGTAAGCAAACCCATGTGACATATGTGTCTATGGAAACCTTCGCTATCTCAAAGATAGCCAGGAGCTGAAGGCCACTGCTTCGTGCATCGGCAGTGCTCATCCTTCATCCCTTTGCACAATATCTAATTTCAGGGGTGCTGATGAAATTAAGCATTCCTAAGCACAAATTAAGGCTATTCTACAGGAGCCTCCATGTGCACACTTGGCCAGACTTCATTAACAACCAAACAACTATGGATGACTTGGCTGGGTCTTGGGGGAACGAGATGTAGTGTTTCCTAAGCTGGAATTCTTCTGAACCTTGGGTTGGGAATGAAGGGAGCGTTCCCCTTAGTTTCTCTCCAACCATGCTGTAAAGTGGAATTCTCAGTTCATCTCTCCCTTGGGCTGTTGCTCAAGGCATGCATTTAAAAGCCAGTCTACTCCTTGCAAGTAAAAGCCCCAGAAGCTGTTCAGAGTGGAGGCTGAGCTGCTTTTGGGGAGGAGAACTAATGTGTTACCAGTGCAGTTGGTGCACTCGTCCTCCCTCCCCGCCCCCTCTCTCCACTAGGTGGAAAGGAGTGGTTTTGCTCCTGTTTTTATAGTTTTACTACACACTTATGAATCTACAAGTGTGCCATCCTGTACATGCACAATGCTGAGTGATCTTGAATCAGCGGTAACTTTAAGATGTGCCTGCCTATTTACTTTGGTATACAGTATTCTAGTGGGTGAGCCTTCCTTCACAGCTGGTGAATATTTACTTCTGAGTTCTTGTTTTTCTGGTGTTGCTGAGAATGTCCTGGTGTCCAGCCTCTTGTCAGTACCTCACAGGGGTTTCCTTGAGGTCTGCAGAACACATTGCAGCAGAAGCTTCCGAGTATTGGTGGTACCCAGGCCCCTCACTTCCTAATGTATTTTTGTTTGCTCAGAAGCATTGTCCTTGGGGAGCATGCTTGTGAGCCAGGCTTTGTGCAGTCTCCACCACCTGGTTCCTTAAATGTCTTCTCCCTTGACTATGTTCTCAGCTCTGAGGTACAGAAACACCTACAGGGTAAAGCAGAGACAACACGAACCCTTCGGTGAGCTGTTCAGGAACTCAGGGTTATCCCCCAGCTTGCGTCTCTCCCATGGCTTCCACACACTCCTATCAAGGGCTAAGCAGTGCTCAGTGCATGCAGGTGGGTTCAGGTGGCCCCTGCCAGGTAATGGCCCCACTTGCAATCCTGATAGAGAGACACTCTCAGCAGAAACTGACTGCAAATCCCTATGTGGACTTTGGTCTCCTCTCAGCAGTAAGCTGAGTCAGCTTATCAAGAGGGGAAACTACCAGCTCACAGCGTGGCATGCCCCTAGGCTGGAGGCTCCCTGGATTGGATGGGTGTATTAAGTACAGTTTGATTTGTGATATTTTCACGTTATGAAGGGCCTCAGTTGAGGAGCATTTACACGGTGGAATGTGGTGTGCGAGTTTTGACAGGCTTGGCCTGCTCCATCTTCAACTTCTCTTTTCAAAGAATGCAGCTTTTCTGAGTCATGTGACTACAGAGCAAAATGTGTTGGTGAGAAGCTGTGGAGGTGGCAGCACCTGGTGTCCCTTTTGACAAATGTGCAGCCAGGCCCGTAGACCTCTGCCTGTCTGTCTGCGGAAGAGTTCCTTGCTTGCTTCCTACACAACTTAGAACTGGAACAGAAGTACCACACCATCTCGGACCATCAATTAGTAGTATTTAGTTCAAAAAATAAAGCAGACTTATACCATCAGAAAATGAGTCAACGTTGGCCAATTTATGCAACAGTCAAGACTGGTCTTTGTAGTAATTGGGTCACACGGAAGTTGAGTGAGTTAAGTCTAACTCCAAGGCTAGGGATATATTTAAAGCACATAAGATAAAAGCATTTCCTAAAATATATTCCACTGGCAGAGACAGACTGATATCAACAGTTCAGTTTTCCAACCCTCTCTAAGTGCGTTTACTTCACCAAGGTGCCTTGAAATCGAGGGCAGAAGAAGCAGATGTCCTTTGTAGGTGACGTCCCTGTGCACTGTCACCCAGGATACCTGTTCTCAGGACAAGAAACAGCTTGGTGAGCAGTGAGAGCTCTCCCTGCATCTCCGCCATGGACCACGAGTTTGAAGAAATCCAAGTTGGCTCAGGGAACATGCACTCGCTAACCAGCACTCCTGTAAGTGAGTACTGTACAAATGAAACAGAATTGATGGAAAGAGCTTTTATTGCCCTCCACTGAGAAACTAACCACCTGAGACAAAAGGGCTAAGCCTCTCTGGCAGCCGGTCTTCTCCAAGCAAAGCTCTCACGCAACCCTGAAGGGAATTACTGGGTGACTAAGCTACACGGTGCATGCGGATGTGCCGTGGGAAGAGCCTGTGGGGCTGATGTTGCCCCAAGGCATAGAGTCTACCTCAGTTAGGCTGGTGGCCTTCAGTAAGTCCTTTGTTCTCCTTCGGCCTCAGTTTCTCAACATATGAAACGAGGCATGGGGGCATATTCTTCTCCTTAGGTCCCCTCTCATTGTCTTGGCCTATCACGTCCTCTACATATGAAGGTACTGTATTGTTCAGGGAAAGTGCAGTCTGGGTGCTGGAGAGCCACTGTGCCCACAATTGGCTCAGGTAAGTATGCTTGCGTTTCCTGGGAGCTTTTCCAAGCAGCCTGGTGAAACGGTTAGGTGTCCATGGTCAACACACAGGGATCCTGTGAGACTGTGGAGGTAGCAATGCCTGAGCTCAGCTACTCCGGAGGAACCCAGGTTCTCAGCTACTCTTTTTAGAAGCACCTCCTCTCAGCTAACCCAGGCCTCTAAGGAGAAACAAAGAACAATCAGGCCCAACCCCAGGCTTCCATGACCGATATTTATTTTGATCCCTGACTAATAGTCTTAAGTTTTGTTCTAGGTATCACAGAGGAAAGGGAAACAAGGCAACTACAGCTAGCAAAGCTTCTGTGGTAAATGACGAAGCAGCAGCCCTCGGGGGCTTCACACACATGGTGGAAGATGTCTGAGAGTGTTTCTGAGCAGTCTCCTTTTAGGGGAGCTTTGGAGGCTAGGAAGTATCCCCAGGAAGGAGGCTGGAGGAGCACGCAGACGGACTTCTCTGTATTACTGAGTCAAGTGCAGACAGATGACCATGAAACTCTCCAAGTCTTACCATCTTCAGATATAAAATGAAATAGCACCAGAGGGGTCGTGTGGAGGTCAAAGGAGATAAGCAATGTAAACGTGTTGTCTCAGGGACTCAGTCTTGCTAAGAATGGGACAATTATGATTAATGCATTTTTATCCTGCAACCTTCTGTTTCAGGCCTATGAGAAAGTGACCCCTTGGTCTCTTTAGTAGGAAAGTCAAGCACAGACGAGGTCAGAGTCATCACTCATGATAGCAGTGGTTGCTGACTTTTCTTTTTCCCCAGGACACTTTTCCATTATAAAATGAGAAGCCAAGTCACACTTACTTCGTTAATGCTGGCTGGGAGGTGCTCTCATGACCCTGTGAGGGTTGGGCTTGTCAGTTCACACTCTGTAGTGTGAAAAATCCCTTTCCTGTCACGGGCCTGCCACTTCCCTTATCCTGTCTTTCTTGGGGAAAGAACAAGGGGGCTTGCAAGATGCTTCATCTCCTTGTTCTGAGTGAGACAGTCCCACCCGCCCGTGTGTACAGCAGGGGCTTGCAGACATGGAGGGCTTATCAAACAGAAAGCCATTCTTTTGCAGGGGCCAATGTACTGAAAGCAGAACCTGGCTGGCCATCCCCATCTTGTGAGGAGTGCCCCACCATTTCCAAACCATGACTCTTAGCCATTCTAGAATAAAACTAGGAGGTCTTTCCTGTATTTTTTGGATGTTGGGGACAGACAGAGGCCTATCCCAACTCTGGGTCCTCCCCCATAGCCTTTCTTTTTCATTATCTCAGATGGGTGCTGGGCTAACAGGGAGGTTAAAGTGTATAAGAACCATATTTAAAAGTAGGATTGGAAAAATTAAAGTTACACTCTGGCACTATGTTCATTTGCTTATATATATATTTGTAAACCTTGTGAAAATAAGATCCATCAGCTGCAAGGCCTTATTAGGTTGACCCCCCCCCCATCCCCCCCAACCCTCCATGAAGTCTCTGCTTTATGTTGTTAAGATTGGTGTGTCTGTGATCTTCCTGGGAATCTGGGTAAAGGGAAATGAAGGTAGAGTAGTCAGTTTTGATACAGTGAAATCCTGGTATGCATAGCTTTTAGTAAAACACTGCTAGCCATCTTGGGCTGGAAATGGTCACCTACTGTGATGTGGGCACACCTGGAGACCAGGCACTGGACCTATGCGGGGAGAGTAGGAAGAGCAAATGCTTGAAGCAGACATACAGAGGTCTGTGAATAAAACCCCCAGCTCCGTGTGATCGCAAATTCTTAGCAGTTCCCACTTGACAGTTTCAGTTATGTCACGGTCTGAAAGCATTAAACGGAAGATTCCAGAAATAAACAATCTGTGAGCTTTAAATACTATGATAATGTAATGTTGTAAGTGTCTGTTTAATACTATGATAGTGTAATGTTGTAACTGTTTAAATACTATGCTAATGTAATGTTGTAACTGTCTGTTTAAATACTATGATAGTGTAATGTTGTAACTGTTTTTTATCATGCTGCTCACCTACTGTAAATGGTTTATAAATTAAGCTTTTATCATAGGATCATAGGAAAAAAGTAGAGAGCATGTGGGGTTTGGTTCCACTGGGACCTTGGCCATGGCCCTGATGGACTCTGGAGACTCTTGGACTATGAGAAAGAAGCTGTAGAAACGCTCAGGTGGGTGCATGCCAGAGGACAAAGGAAAGCATTATCCTTTCCTATTCATAAACAGATCACAAAATAGTTATATGAAAACAATAGCCAGAACTATGTAGTTAAAACAGAGAGAAAAACAATAGTATGTATCTATCAGTTAATAAAACGATGTAGCTTTTTGGATGTCCTGGTATTTGTGACACCTATCTCTTCACAGTACTTTATATCTTGACCTAAACAAACATTAAGTTCTACAACTGAGTTTGAACTTAACCTTTTTTGGGGGACCCCAAAATTTCTAGTGTCAGGTTGATAGGACTCAGATCTGTCTGTCCCTGGAAAGCTCAGGTTTCTTCAGGAGAACCGAGGCTGCTTACACTTACGCAGAGACCACACAAAGTGCCACGTGGCTCTTCCTAGTTGCTGGGTTACAGGAAGATTCCTGTAGGGGATGGGGCTAGTATACAGGTATATACATTGAAAGTACAGTCACACAGACAGGAGCTGGCTTTGAAAGGCACAGTGGGCAAGAACGCAGGACAGGCATAAGGCAGAGGCAGGAGCAGGAAGCAGGACAAGGAGAGTGGTGGGGCTGTAAGGACAGAGATGAACACAAGCGCCCTGGGCTCACCCCGTATCCCCAGGGCTGCTGCTCAAACAACTGAAACTGAGAACTTGGGTAGGCATGGAGTGCTCACTTCACCTGTACACATCTAGGGGGGGCTGGTGAGCCCAGAAAAAAGGGAAGGGAGAGGACCATGTCAGTGATAGATGGTTCCGACTTCAGGAGGAGCCCCATGGCAGGAGAGTGAAATGCTACAGACCTGAAGGAACTAATGAAATCAAGAGAAACCATTACTGCAGGACTCATTGCTGGGGAGCAGTAAACATTTCAGGCGGGTGAGTTAGGGAATGAAGATGGTTTGTGAGGGCTCTGGACAGTGTTTCAGGGCTGAGGTGCACAGTTAGCCTCTGAGCCCTGACAGTGAGCTGCTTTCCCAGAGAGCTCAAGGTTGTCATGCTGTAGACCTGGAGAACATAAATGGTATCATCTTTGTACATACGCATAAAACCCAATTCATTTTCCAATTGCTTAACTCACTCAGGAAGACACACGCAGATAGATCCCAGCTAAATCAACAGTGTTGGCAAATCTCTTTTTGCTTATCAAATCAGGATATATCAGGCTCGGGAAAGGTGCTCAGTGTATAAATTTACAAACGAACAGCTGTTTTCTGAAATAGCAGATAAACAGTTTGATTTACTACCCAAGGGTGCATTTCCTGTTCATTTATAATAGAGTGTTGTAACTCCTCCTTATGTACCAGCAAGCAACATGACTCTGAAACAAAAAGTACCTCCAATGACATTCTCTAGAGTACCTAAGGGTATAAACATCTTCTTGGAAAACACTCACAGCACAGAAATGCTCTTTGGAAAGTTTCTCCATCTTACTTTGGAAGAAAAACGAAAAGCTGGTTTGTATGCATGTATGCTTGTGTGTGTGTGTGCGTGTGCACAGGTGTTTAAATGGACTGGAAGCCTGAAAGGGAAGCCATAAGAAGCAATGGAGCTGAACCTACTTGTCATTTGCTGCAAACACTCCTGGAACAGCTCAAGCCGTTTACAGAACACATTTCCAACACACCATATAGGATGAGGAGACACTCTGGGGCTGGCTGTCCCGAGTGAATCCAGCCACCTCAACCCCTCCCAGTGACTCCCATAATCTGACCTGGCTGACAGGGTTAGACATCCAGGGTTGCATATCAGGCTGTTTACTCAACACATGTCACATCTAAAATAGGGATTGCTTTGGCTTAAAAAGCAAGCCATTTATAAATGTGCATTTATAAGGGCAAAGGTCAAGGCAACTGTGCAAACCACTTGTCAACATATTTAGAGGAAATTGTGTAATCAACTTAACATACCAGTTAGCCTTTACCTGCGAGGTCAAGCTCAGAGACCCTGTATGTCACCACAGCCAGCCAATTAATCACTCTGCAGGAAATTCCACGTTTTTCTTTAGATTAAGCTATAGAAAGTGGAGTGTGGGCTGAGACTGGAGAGGATTTCCTATCTGTCTTTGCTTCTTGACTGGCCTGATGCTTCACTAGTGTTTTTTTTCAACGTGTCTGATACAGAATTTAAAACAGGCTCAAAATTATGTATTTTGATAAGCATTGCTCATGGGTATGTTACCACACAAAGGTAAATGAGGCTATTTGATGGCTGGGTGCCCGATTACTGCTGTAGATTCCAACAAGACAGACAAGTGTTGACATTGTCAGACGACAGATCATTCCAGAGAAAGAAGGAAGGGGAAGAGATAAGCTGCTAAACGTAAAACCTGCTCCCTCCTCTTCCACGTCACCCCAAAGTTCAGTTATGTGAGTTTTGAAGATACTCCTGTTTTAGGTTCAATTTAAAAAATTTTTTTCTTTCCAATAACTTTTTTTGCCTGAAAATGTCACTGTTTTGCTTTTAGACAGTACTATGGAGCTATAATTCATAAACCATGTAATCCATCCACTTACAGCTTAAGATGCAAAAGGCTTGAGTGCATTTGCAGCCTATTTTAGAACATTTTCATCACTGCAGATAGAAACCCCCAGGGCTGGGGTGTCGCTCCCCGTGTGGGGCTCAGGTCTGGTTCCCGGTAACACCACGGTGAAGAGCACGTCTACCTTCAGTTCTGAAGCACTCTGAGGCAGGTGGCCAGTAAGCTGCTCTGCTCTGCAGATCTGCCTGTTGTAGATATTTCTGATGATGTTGTAGATATTTCATGCAGCACGGGGACTTTGGTGTCTGTCTTATTTCATCAAGAACATTTCCAAGGTTCATTCGTCCTGGATCAGCTCTCCATTCTTTGTTACAGATGTGTAATTTGCCACATCTGTCTATTCAACAGCTGCTGGACGTTTTCTGTATTATGCATGCTGATGCTATGACTATTCATATACACATTTTTTTTTGTGGGGACACATATTTTTCTTTGTCTTAGATAGATGACCAGGCATGAGAATGCTGGGTTCTGTAGCAATTCCGTGTTTTGTATTTGAAGCAACTGCTCATTTCCCCAAATGATGATTGCGATTTGCACTCTTTTCTATCTGTGTGTGAGTGCTGGGTGGGCGTAGGGTGAGAGGGAAACTCTGGGTGTCCACCCTCACCTTCCAGTTTGTTTGAGACCAGGCTTCCTGTTGTTCAGTGCTCACACCCCAGGCTAGCTGGCTCTGCAGCTTTGGGGGACTGTCTTGTCCCATCTCCCATGTGTCTCAGGGGTTCTGAGACTGCAGACGTGAGCTATAAAATCAGACTTTACAGAGGTACACGGGATTCAAACTCAGGTCCTCAAGATTGCTCAGCAAGCCCTTTACCCACTGAGCCGTCTCCTCCATCTTCATTCTGCTTACCAGTCACTGAGAAGGTTCTAGGAAGTCTCTAGTAAGTCCTTACCAAGCCTGGGATTACTGGAGTCTTATCTTGAATCCAGAGTCTTTTGAATTTCTAGATATTTTTTAAAAAATGGAGCCTGAAAGCTGTATACGTTTGTTACTGTTTAGTATTTTCTTTGTATGACTGACTTTTAGGAGAACAAACTCGGTCTTAATTAAAAAAAATTTAAACAAGGATTAATTTTCCTTCTGAGGAGCCATTTGGAAATACTGTGCCAAGTAGCGTCTGTGTTCATGTCTCCATTCTCTGGGGGACTGACCCCTGGGACATGAAAGATAATCCTCCTCTGTGGACATTCCCATAGTTAACTCCACACACATCTGGATGGCAGCTCAATAGTCTACTGTTGTTTAAACAATCTGTAATCACACATTCTGTGTGTCAACTCACAAGCCAGGGTGTGTGGTTTCTCGGTATTCCATAGCATACAGCATGCACAATTTACAAATAAAACAAAAGCCCACAGCAGAGACAATTGAACATTCTTCCCCGAGTAACTGAGCGAGAAGAGTGTCTCTGTTGAGGCAGAAGACTCTGCTTGCTATTTTGACGGTCAATGAAAAGAGGCTCAGAAAACCGCATTTCATCTGCTAAGCCTCGTAGCAAGGGAGTCCTCTCTGTGGCATTGAAGAATCTGGGGCCATATGTTTCTTTAAGCTGAGCTTGAAGCAGAGATGATGTAGCCAAAAGTCTGAACCACAGATGACAAAATTCAAGAGCCTCGTGTGCCTGAAGGGCTGGAGCGCCGAGGCCAGTGGGAAGATAGCCGGCCACCTTTTCTCTCTTGGCTTCAGCTTGGAAGGTGGGGGACGGAAAAGCGGAGTGAAAATTCCTCCTTCCCCCATGGCTGCTTAACAATTTTGGAAACAAAGAGTTTGATAAGGCCAGAGGAAGTGAAGCTGAGCTTGTCCCGAGAAAAAGGGGCTGAGGACAGGTTCTCTGCACGTGTGACTGCTGAGTTCCTAGACAAGCAGGACAAGGTGACAGGCGGTCTGTGTTTGAGTAGTCACCACGGGAGGGTGAGGTGTCAGGAAAGGTAACCAGGTCCCAGCGACATGACATTTCACCAGCCTTGTCTAGCTGGCAGCACAGTCGCTGCTGACCCCGAGGGCCACACGCATGACGGGGCATCTGGGACCTGCTCCAGGCCAGCTCAGGTCTTGGAATGGCTCATTCAAATGGGCCACTGCTGAATTCTGGAAAATTTGAGGTCCAGATGATACAGCACGTCCTGGGGCTCCCCAGGCTGTCCTTGCTGGCTCACTGCCACAGCATAGAACTGTCTTTCCGGCCTTGCTGGGAACGTAAGGCAGGCCGGCGCTCAGTCCAAGGCAAACAGGGTTCTGTCATACTGTAAATGCAACAGCCTTGTAGGAAAATAACCATTAAGACCTGGGTGGTAGTGTGAGGAGGAAGCTGTCTCTGCTTACAGAAAGGAGAAAGGATCTGCTTCCCCTCAGCTCTGTTCTTGCTTTCTCCACCCTATTGCGTGCATGCGTGTGTGTGTGTGTGTGTGTGTGTGTGTGTGTGTGTGTGTGTGCGTGAGAGTGTGTACTTATGTCTCCCCTCTCCCTTAGTCTTCCCTTTGCTTTTGAGGCAGGGTTTCATGAAATTCACTGTGTCTGGAGGATGGCTCCTGACTCTTCTGCCTCTGTCTGCTGAGATTTAGGTCTGCACTACGTGCCCTGGCAATTTTGCAATTCTTTGGGCATTCTATCCTGTGCCAAGCACTGTTCTCAGACCTGAAGATAAAAAGTAAAGAAGAAACAATCCCTGTTCTCCAGGCTCACAGTTTTGGAGGACAACCAAGTCAGCAAGGAATGTTCTAGAACACAGATTGGCAAATAGGGTATGGAGGAGAGTGGGAAGGTACTGAGACAAGAATGGCGGTTTTGCATGAGGCCTGGGGAAAAGGAGTGGGCTCCACCCCAGCAGGGCACGGTCCCAGCTCAGATTGTCAGCAGAGTCCCACACTTGGCCTATTCTTCGTCAGAAAGACTATAATCCTGTCTAACAGGAACCCAGGAGACGACCAGACTCCCATTTCACTCTCCATTCTCAGGCTGACAAGGATAAGAACTGGATTAAGGTGCAGTAACAATAAGGTGTCATTAGCCAGAGAAAACACGACTCCTGGACCTGCATGAACTTGCTGGACATGTACTGCCATGTTAGGAGCTGTCTACATGGTCAGATCTCCACTCGAGCTCCAGTTTCTCGCCCAAACCCATGGAAAGGCAAAGTCTTTAGCTCAGGTAGCAACCAACCATGACAGAAAAAGCAGAAGGCATTACGAAGAAGGTCACGCAGCAACGGCAGATTATCCACTTAGAAATATATTTTTGATCTCCAGAAGTGCGTCCTGAAAGGAAAGGTGGCCTCAGCCAGCTACAATTTGCCAAGATCACTGCAGGCTTCAGTGACCTGACCTGACAGCTGCCTCCTCACGGATGGGGTGCTCTTGTTCTATTTCTGAGGAAGTGCTGCATTTCCTCACAGAGGCCTTGCCTTCAGATCACAGGGCTGGATTGAGACCTTCAGTGGCATCTCTGCCACCCCCTGGAAACACAGGCCCCTTCCCCACAGGGTACCTAAAATACTACAGACCCTATCTAAGGCTTCCCAGGGAACAGTCTGCACAAAAAAGGCCTTTAAAAGTTCAGCCTGGTTATTGTGCTAGGACACGTGTCATCATCACCATCTTCTGAGCGGTAACGAATCTCATGGGAATCTCCAGTATTCGGTGAGTGTGCTGCCCGCTTCATCACTGCGGACTCAGTGTGGGGACAAAAAGGGAGCATGATGTCATCGGGAACCACGGTACACTTGGTGCCTGCATCCCTCTGAAAGCATCCATGTGAGTTCGTCCAACACCTACCTACCTGCTTTCTAGCTGGGGCGGTTTTGTCAGCAAGAAGGCAGCTCACTGTAAGCCCCAATGTGTGTCAGGTAATCTCAAGCCGATAGCCCTTACTCAAACTTTTGGGAGTTACAAGGGTGTGCGTTTGCGTCTCATCAATCTCCCACAGAGCAAACTTTGTGAGGTTGAAGAGAACTCACTGCTCTTCTCTCTCTCTCTCTCTCTCTCTCTCTCTCTCTCTCATGCACTGAGTATGTAGAGAGCTCCCCAGCTGTGCACCTTGGGTCAGTGGTGGGCTTCTATCAGAAGATACAGCTATGACCCGATGCCTTTTCTAGGCTTTGGGGTTTGGCCCTAGCTCTGCTGCCTGTCTTACGTGACACAAGTTTATTCTTTCTATTTACCCTAACCCACTCCCTCACCCGTTAAACTGTCTACCCACCCAACATGTAATTAAAATCTAGTATACCAGGTACGGTACCGTTGTGGGGAAGAGGGTTCTTGGGGGAGGCCAAGATGTCAGCAACGTGTTTGTTTCTATGACTTATACCACAGCTACAGGAACTCAGAACTCTAAAAAAACTACACAAAGTCAGAGAAGGAGACAAATGTTAGTACGAGAGATGGGAAAGTCTCCCTCCAGAAGGGCATTGAAGTAAAAACCGAACGGAAAGAAAAAGACATCCACATCTTTTCGGTTTTCAATACATGTATTTTAAGCAGGATCACCCCCAAAATAAAGCCACTTGTAAATTCTGTCTCCCACTTGTAGCACTCAAAGCTACTCCTTGACCCTGATTTTCTGTGGCCCGTAAGCAGGGTGCTTTTTGCCAGGATTTCAACTAAGGAAGGTCTGGTAGTGCTCGAAGTACCATAGGAAAGCCAAGGGCCTCAGGGACAGAATATTAATCTCAGCTCAGTTGAGTAGGGGAAGAGCAGAGTATTTAAACGGGAAGCCAGCTCAGACTCCATGAACAGGCATTGTATGTCTGACCAATTAAACTTCTTCTCATTTTTAACAGCTTTGTTTATGAAGCCCACATTGAAAATTAAATGTTTATGATGATTTTGGGGAGGTGAGGTCCAGGGCTTGGCACAGCATTGATTAATAACTTGTGGACAGCTGGTGTGAGGAAGCTGGCTTTGAGCTCACTGTAAACGATACATTGGTAGAGAGTTCAGCTATTTGTAGGCTCAAGGCTTGCCAATTTGTAATTAGTTACAGATTTTCAATTTTGTCTCTGCAAGAAAAATAGTTTTATTTGCATTGTTTACTTGGCATTTAATTTAAGAGGAATGCAACTGATTGTTTGTAAAGCCGTGGGTCTGGAGGGCTAGGAACAGTGAACGGCGGCGTTTGCATGTGGGCTGTGCATCTACATGTGGGCCGTGCATCTACGCTGTGTATAGTAGAACAAGTGCACAGAGCCTGGCCCGGACTCAATCAACCCATTGCGCAACCTCAAAATGGCCCCTGGACAATTTGTTGGGGGGGGGGGAGGGGTTCTGGCAACTGAGTATAAAACTCTTGAGATCTGTAAGAAACAGAATGGGGATTGGGTTGCAATAAAGTTACATTTTCTAATTGAACCTGGTAAACCACCATGGTAACTTAAATTCAACAAATGACCAAAGTAATTAGGACTTTGAATGTTAGTCCTTGTTACTATATGTCCTATCTGGGACTCGGGCTCCTTACTAGCCATAGCTTTTTCTTTGGAGAAGGGAATTTAAATCCTGCAACTAATTATTGATTGAAGAGCTACACACTAGTTGTTGCTACTAGAGACATGGAGATGGAGAAGCAAGATCTGGTGGGCAATAAGCAGAGATTTATAAAGATTCCCAATTACAGACTATCACAGGCTATTCAGATGCGATGCTAACTTAGACACTGGGGCTAAAGAGAAGAGCTCTTTCTGACAGGCAGATCAGGAGGAAGGTGAAGTGTTGCAGCTGCTGGGGCTGAGAGGATTCTTGTAGGAAGAACATTGCTGGGGAGGACACAGGCTGCACAAAGAGCAGGAGCAAGTGAGCCTCAGGTGTCACTTGCGAGCAGCCCAGGGCGGCTGGACCAGAGCTTATCAGGGGAGTCACTGAGACCGAGGAGCCGAGGGAGGGACACGTTGTAGAGAGTTAGTTTGCGAGGCCACAGTAAGGAGTGCAGTGTCCATTCGAAGGACAAAGGGGGCACTGGAGAGAACTGAGCAGGGCAGCGACTCTGTTAGATGTCTTTGCTTGAGAAAGACCAGCTTGAGAATGAACAGTATCTGAAAAGGGCAACAGTAGGCAGGGTGTGAATCTGAACTGAGGGGAGCTACTTCAGAGCTGGACTCCACAAACCTTGAGGAAACATTAGACAACAGGAGAGAGAGAGAGAAGCCAGAGAGCAGATGAGGAGAGAGGGCTGAAGGATAAACACATGCATCTGCACCCCTCCAAATGCCAAGGGGAAGCTAAAACAAAACCCGCCCCCCATACTGTGCTAAGCAAAAGAGGCCAGTGGCAAAGGTCATATACTGTTGTGACTTCAGTCTGTGCATTATCCAGAATAGGGAAATCCACAGAGACAGCAGCTGCTGGGAGTGGAGAGGGGCCACTTGTGAGTCCAGGGAACCAGAGAGGGGTAATGGTTGTCTAACACTGCAAGTATACTGAACTGTTCACTTTCAAGTTGTTAATTAAATCTAATTTTTTTTTTCATAGAATACAATTTGATCATTTCTTTCACCTTACCCCACTCCTCCCAGGTCCTCCCTACCTTCTTATCCATGTGTGTCATGTTCTGCTTCTCTCTCTCAGAAAGAAAAACAAAAAACAAAAAACAAAACAAAACAAAAAAACCCCAAAACCCCAAAACCCCAGAAACAAGAAAAAACAAAGAAAAGACACAAGAAACCCATGACAAAAATAAAATGATTAATTTTATATAGTGTTGTTTAATTTATGAATTTTAAATTAAAAACAGATAAAGGCAAAATCAAATTAAAACAAAACAGAAAACAACAACAACAAAAAGCTCCTCATGATACCCTGCAGTGCTTTGTAGTTCAGGGTTATGGGGACTTAGAATCTCCCCTCAAACCCCAAAGTCCCTGACACCAAGACCCACAGAAGACAGGCCAGTGCCTCATGCTGGTACCCATTTGGCTTGCTGAGGTGTGGTGTCCCCAGTGGGCATGGGTCTTTCTCCTCATTACTGCCCATCCTTTTCTTGGGGGACAGCACTGGACAAGGTAACTTGGCCATAACCTTGTTTCCTGTAGGTATGCCCTCTGCCTGCTGACCTCCACCTTTGCTGACCGGGTAATGTGAGCAGCCGTCTGTCACGCGGAGGGAGACACATTAGGGGTGGGGGAAGCACAGGCGCATGCACAGAGAGGGCACAGGGTCAGGAAACAGCAAGCAAAACTTTCTGCCATTTGTATTGGTCATCAGCAACCCAGGGAGAATAAAGGGCTCCCCCATGCTCAGTGCGTCTTCAGGAATATTAATTAACATGCGTAAAGGCCACACACAATGTGAAAGGCCCAGTAATGGATCTCTAAAAGCCGGAGTCCCTGGTTTCCAGAAGGGTCACGAAACACTGAGTGGAAAATATTCCCTAGAAGACAGGGCTGGATGACCCCGGCCACGAAGAACACAGCAAAGAAAGGGCTGGGCTTGTCTGGGGTTCTCTTCATTCTCAGGCTGCATCTGATCTGACAGATGTGGTGAGTAATTAGACCCTTGTCCATTCAGACTCTGAATGCTTGCACTGCCCAGAGAATGGGGCAGGGATAATGAGAGGCACAGCCCCTGTGGGACTATTCAGGAGTGCTCAAATTTGCATGGTCACATGAACCCGAAGGAAGTGGATTATGCCCGCCTGGCCAGGAAGTGGAGACCGCCAAGGCTTTCTCATTTGCATAAATCATAGGGCTGGCGAGCAGGAGGCTTAAGCTCTCTCAGAGGAGCCCAGCTGCAGCGGCCTCCTCCACAAGGCCTGAACATCTTTGTGGCTACAGCCTGCTCTGGTGACTTCACTCGCTACGTCACGTCACGTCACGTCACGTCACGTCACGTCACGTCACGTCACGTCGTCTGGAGTTTTGACAATATGAGCCGTTACGTTTCTAGAAATGTGATTTTTTTTTTTTTTTTTTTTTTTTTTTTGCAAGTGAGTGAGGAGGTTTCTGCAGCCTCTTAGTGAAGGGATTTCTTTAATCTCTCTGGGAAAACAAGGTTCTTAGGTAAGGGGTAACGCCTTCCATTATGTCTGCTGCTGTTAACTTAAGTTCTAATTGTAACAAGGTACTTAAGGGAGAATTGTTTGTGGCTTTAGAAATAGTTAATGCCTCTCAAAAAGGATTACTTTTATTTTAAGCTTCAAATGAAGGCTACCAATTAATTAGTCCATTTACATAAAAATGTCTTGGATCTGTTACCTGCAAAGATAAAGGGTGAAATCTACCCTCTAATTGGGGGGTAGGGAAAGCCATTTGCAGTAAACACATAGGAGTCCTGGGCCAAAGGCAAGTGGAAATTATTAATTAAAAACAAATGTCAGAAATTCATTTCATCCTATGTGATATGGGTGACATCAATATGCTAATTGAGTAACCTTCCCTTCCGTGTTTCTGCTCCATGCTGTGCCACATAGCTTCCCCATCGGCACACAGTCAGGGGTGATGTACACCCACAGTCTCAGCAACAGGCAGGCCAAGGCAGAAGGACCTCACATTTGAGACTAGCCTGTGCTAAAACAAATTAGGTTCTAGGCTGGGCTGGATCATATAGTGAGCCTCAATTTGAAATGCACACACCACCAAAAAGACAGGCAGAGCTTCAGGGTGGCTCCAGAGGGACTGGAAGCCCCCTCAGTCCTCCAGCCCCCAACTCCGCACAAGGCTTCCCACTGTCACAGGCCTCTGCCCATCTTTCTTGGCCAAAGATCTACACTGGTTACTTTCCTCAGTACTGTGTGTGTCCTACGTGAGTTCCACGCAGGCACAGTCACAACAAACTTCCAGAGACCTCAGGGGCAACAAGGAAAGCAGATATTTACCACTGAAAAAACTAAGTGTTGTAATCCCTTTAAAATACACAGCTGAACAGGAAGCACATATTATCCAGAGTAATTACACGTGTTTTCTTGTCATTATGCATAAATTACTCAGTCTATCTCAAGGGAGGAATATTAAAAGATTCTTCTTTAAAGTAGAATTTTCACTGTAAAACATCCCTCACTGCAAAGTCCCATTTTTCGAATAGCCCATCTCATTTTTAGTGACTTAGGTTTCTACAGGTTAAGGTGGGGATGCTAGGGAAACTTGTTTTCTCATTGGGTTTACTGATATAAGGTGGTCAAGTTAAACGCTGAGAAGACTGGAATGAGAGAGAAGAGGGAAAATAACAGTGAGGTGGCAGAGGAAAGAGCAGGAGCTCAGTGGCTTGGTGAGCATTAGTAAGAGCTGGCTTCCAATCAGAGCTCCAGGTACACGGGCTGTGGCACAGTACACGCTGCAGTCCTAGCTCTCGGAGGCGAAGGCGGGTGCTGGAGGCATTCTAAACAATCCTCCGCTACAAACAATAAGTTTGAGGTCAGCCTGGGCTACATGAGACCTGGTGCAAAGAGAAGGAAAGAAAGAAGAATAGAGAGAATGGGGGGGGGGGAAGACAGGAGAAGAGAGGAGGGGAGGGGGTAAAGGGAGAGGACAGAGGGGAGGGGAGGGGAGGGAGGAGAGCTAAGTGGAGGAGGAGAGGACAAGAGGAGAAGGAAGAGGACTAAAAACAAATCCAACAAAAGTAACCCCCCAAATTTATTAGAGGTACAAGTTGTACTGAGCAGCAAGATAGACCGCTGAGCCATGGGAAGGATAAGAGGTGAACTGGCAGTATCCACAGGTCCCTGTCAAAGGGGCTCCATGTGTTGGTGAACTGGCAGTATCCAGAGGTCCCTGTCAAAGGGGCTCCATGTGTTGGTGAACTGGCAGTATCCACAGGTCCCTGTCAAAGGGGCTCCATGTGCTGGTGAACTGACACGAAGTGGTACCCAGGATGCTGGCCCTTAGCATCCCTTACTCTATACAAGGGAAAGATGCAGGTCGTAAGTACACACAGTTGGCTCCTCTTCTAGACTGACAGACAGGCTCAAGCACAGGCAGGGCTAAAGGGAGGACATTCAGATGGCCTCCAGGAGGCAAGCCTCACAGCAGATATGGGAATGTCAAGTCCTTCAGGATGCAGAGAAGCCAGGACACCTTCCTTAAACGCCCCTTTTCACCTTTGAAACCACCCAGATTACAGTGTTTTTTCAGTGAGCTTCATGTCATTCTGCCCTCCCGCTGAGTATTACACCCACCGCAGACCCAGCTACTAGGGATTCATTCAGAGTGCTGTCCCTGAGAGGAAGTTTGGACGCTCAGTCCTTGGCCCCAGGACTCTGGGGAGAGGGGACTATGGAGATTCCTATCCACAAAGAAGGCTGGATGACTTCTCTAGAATCAGAAGCACACACAAGTATTCATTCATTTATGTGTGTGTCAGTGTCACTGTGTGTGTGTGCCAGTGCCACTGTGGGCGTGTGTGTGCTCTCATGCACATGTGCGAGTGTGGGTCAGAGAACAACTTAAGGTTGGTTCTCTTTCTATCCAGTGGATACAACTCAGACTGTCAGGCTTAGCAACAAAAGCCCTTCCCCACCTTCCTGACCGCTGGATGAAGAGGGCCGCTGTATCTGGTGAGGGCAGTGGGCAGCTTCTCAGGGAAACTCCTGCACACTCTGAATGTGGTCTGATGCAGGGTGTCAAAGTTCTCCACAGCTTCTGCATGGAGATGTAACTTCTTAGCCTCATAGGCTCAGAGTTTTCAATGGTAAATGGGGACAATGGAGATTTCCATCTTTTGTGGACTGTTGACAATTAGTGGTGGGCACATTACTTGGCCCAGAAAAGGCTCACAGCAATGCTAATTACTGCAATTATAAGCACAGGAAAAAGTAGACGTGTTTATGGCTATGAGAACAGAGTTATTTTCTTATTTCTCCTCTCTGAGGATTCAAGTATTGAGGTCTGTTTGCACTTGTCTCTGCTGATACTGACACAGGACTTAATTAAGTAAGGTGTGTCAGAAAAGCTTATCTATGAGGTACACAGGTCCTGTGTCACGACATTTTTAAGTGACACCTTTTTGTTAATTATTATCTTTTTTTTTTGACTGTACAGTGACTTTTTATTCCTGCACGTGGCTTCTGTGAGTTCTGGGGTAAAAGGCAGCTTGGAACCTTTCTCATCAAGGCTATGTGGAACTGTTTTTAAGACATTAACAAGGAACCAAAACCAGAAACCCGAAACCAAACCAGAGAGAAGAAAAGCCCAGAAGGGGCAGCCTAATTGTTACGGCTGAGAAGTTAGAAGTACAGACTCGGGGACTGGACAGCAAGGTCACCTAAAGGGACATAATCTTAGCCTCTGCTTCCTCACTTACAGAGGGAGAAGTAAAAACATCCCTTGTTTAGGGCCATTGTGAAGACTTAAAAAAAAAATCCACCAACATAGAACACTGGCACAGGGAGTGGTTGCCACGAACAAGGAGCTGTCAAAGGGATGACACTCTCATGAGGGGTCAGTGTTCTGGGGAGCCCCCACTCACCATTCAGTATGACTCTTTCTTTTCTCTTGTTCCAGGAAATGTGTACTTGAGGGTTATCATTGGGTTGAGCCCTTTGCTGCGTGTGTTTAAAAAGGTGGTGACACCTGGGTTATCAAGCTTTGTTTGTGAAGACAAAGGTCACCTCAGACCAGTGACAGTGCATATTCTGACCTGTCTAGCCAGGTCTCTTAATATGATGTGAGTGGAAATCTGGGCAACTTTTCTGCTTTCTTTCCCTGGGCTACAAAAGCTGACTGTGTGGATCTCATAGCATGCTAAGAAGCAAAGCTATTTCTAGGAATGTCTTGTTCATTTATTAGCTGTTGAATGCAAAGTGACCGTCACTCTGATGTACACACATATCACCTACTGACAGTTTCACAGGCTGTCGGATGCCTCAGTGTCTTCTCCTCTTACCTTTAGCGGATGCTTCTGCTTCTATTTTGTCAAAAGAAAACATGAGCAAACACAAGCAAGGTAACCTGACTCTCTGTGAGCCACGGGCGCTACGGAGTGTGAACTGCTTCAGGGTGTGAACTGCTTCAGGGTGTGAACTGCTACAGGGTGTGAACTGCTACAGAGTGTGAGCTGCTACAGAGGGTGAACTGCTACAGGGTGTGAGCTGCTACAGGGTGTGAGCTGCTACAGAGTGTGAACTTCTACAGGGTGTGAACTGCTACAGGGTGTGAACTGCGTTTGCAGAGGATCTGAATTCTGTTCTCAGCACTTACCTTAGGAGGCTCACAACTGCCTGTAATTCCAACTCCAGGAGGAACTGTATACTTCTGGCCTCTGAGGACACCTGCACTCACATGCACAGCCTTCCTACTCTTCCTACATACATCATATTAAAAATAAAATAAATGTTTAAGAATGTAAGAAGTTCTGAGGTAAAAATTCCTCTCTATGGTATGTGAGACAGCTGGTGACTTTACCATTTCCCCTGCAGCCTGGTGGGTCCAGAGTGTTTTGCATACAGTCAGTCAGTCTCACCTGCCTCCAGAAACAGGGCTTGCTGGGAGTGCAGAACTCTACTGAGGTTTCAGGAGGGAGACGGGGAAGGCAGGACTCAGATTCAACTCCTTATGTTGGCTGGCCTTCAGCCAGTCAGGAGTTGTGAAAGGTAAGGTGACTTTTCACCAGCCTGGTTTTAATGCTAGATTTTGGATTCCTTCAAATAACAGGTTTCACTAATCCCAAGTCTTTAGGGAAGGAGATGATAGAAAGATGTGACAGAAGGTAAAAAACATATGGACAACACACAGATGTATTGTTTTCCCCTCCATTTATAGTTTTAGTATGAAATTAAATACAGTGTTTTCTTCCCATGGTCACTGTCATTAGATCTGCAGTCACTACAGCTTTTCTGCCCTGAAAACCGGTTACATTTGTTGCTGTGACTGTTATTCCACACACTGTGAATATGAGCACTCACAACCCTTGACACTCACAGCTCCCTGAAGTTGAGCAAGATTATGTATTTCATGCTCTATGAAAACCTCTAGTGTTTTAAGAACTGCTTATAATTATTTCTTGTCATAATTTTGTTAGGTGAGGCATTTGAACTTCCTACAAATGATCAGTCCCCACCCCTAGTCCAGAAAGAATGTGGCTTTTCCCTGTGGGTATCAGCTCCCCGTGCCCAATCCAGATGGAATGTGGTTCTACCCTGTGGGCAACAACCTTTGCTTTGCCAGCTTTGGTTCAGCTGAGGGTTTTGGATGCCTGCTCAGGTCTTGGTCAGAGG
This sequence comes from Mus minutoides, assembly GCA_902729485.2. Taxonomy (NCBI): domain Eukaryota; kingdom Metazoa; phylum Chordata; class Mammalia; order Rodentia; family Muridae; genus Mus; species Mus minutoides. The sequence goes on along the minus strand of LR750171.1, from coordinate 99,222 downwards.
TGTGTACTGGAGAGGTCTGTGGTGGAAGGTGACAGGCAGACACACAGCAGGGGATAACAGCACTCCAGACCTCACTGCTGCCACTTCTCAGACCATCTGACATGAGGGATCCACCCTGCTTCGGTTTATAATTTCGTCTGTTGGGCATGGAGGAGTCTTAATCCTGACCATGTGAGGGCACCTGGAATCTTGACAGCAGGGGTTCTCAGCCTTCCGTGCTGTGGCCTTTAATACACTTCATGCTGTGTTGACCCCCAAACGTAAACTTATTTCATTGCTACTTCATACGTATAGTTTTGCTACTGTTATGAGCTGTAATGTAAATATCTGATACGAAAGGGGTTGTGACCCACAGTGACAAGTGGTGACCAGAAGTGGCTGCACTGATCAAAGCATGGCATTGAGGACCAAGAGGAGTAACAGACCTCCCCACCACACACACACATATGTAATACAGAAAACACAGACATTTATAATGAAAGGCAAAACCAAACAAGCCTCACTGGCCATTTTAGAGATTGCTGGTTTAACACATTGTTTTAAAGACTATTAAGTGAACAGAAAGGCTCTGGGGCAGAGGACTCAAGAAGTTGATTCATCTGCTCTTGGATAAAGAAGAATAATAGCCAACAAGCACAGAAGCCAAGCCTATCATCTCTGTAACCCTTAACCTGTGCAGAGAATGGTTGCGTAAGGCCATTCAGTTAGCAGGCTGATAGAGGATGTCACTGTAGACCAGGTCAATGTGTATAATCAAGCCCACTGATTAATCTTGAAATCAATAAGAATGATGCAACCAAATACCAGGTGTCTCCTGGAGTAATAGAACCTGGTGCTTCATTAAGTCTTTAGTGTGCACTATTTGTTTACAGAGCACAGAGGAGAGATGAACGTGTTAAAGGGTACTCACCGCAGAGACGCCATAGGCCAAACCTACAGTGTGGGAATTGTACAGAGCTTTAGTCTGATTCATCTAACAAGTGACTGCAAAGGAGGAAGAGGAGGCCCACACACACTACCAAGCTCTTGGGGAGTGTCAGCTAGATGTGATGGGCATGCATTGCTTAGGTCTTGATCTAAACTGCCTGATGTGGACAATTCTGAAAGAGATTGTGCAATTAATATTAAAGCTGTTAGGTGTGAATGGGGCAATGTGCTTCAGTTCTGAAGCCGCCTGTGCTGCAGCTCCCCACTAAAACAGCTGTAGGTAATGTTCCAGAGAAGCAAAGAAATGAAAGGAAGGAAGGAAAAGGAAAGGGGAGGGTAGGGGAGGGTAAAACAAGAACAGCTGGGTGGTACACGCCTGAAATCCCAACACTTGGAGACACAGAGCAGGATCATGAGGCTGAAAGCCAGTCTTAGGTGCACAGCCAGATTCTGTCACAAAAACCCAAACGGAGCCAAACTCAAACCTGAATGACCATGGTAGTAGCTGCTGAAGACATATGGGGGCACTGGGCGGGAGGGGCGGGATCCCTACATGATTTTCTGCCTCCTCACGTACAAATTTCTGAAATAAAGATTTAAAAGAAGTGAGAGAGAGAGAGAGAGAGAGAGAGAGAGAGAGTGTGTGTGTGTCTAAGACAAGAAAAACAATAGGCAAGCTAATGAAACCTCAACCCTTATTTACCAGGTCAGGAAGTCCATGCTAGGCACACATGACACAAGAGGACTCAATGTCACCACCTCCTCTACAGGTAGGTATCCAGGGAATGACAGGAGGAAAGGAATGGAAGCTTCCAGGATCTGCCTTCAACAGGCAAGCCTGATCTAACTATGGGCCACTGTTCTCTTTAACCTTGTCCTCAGAGAAAACCCCAAACAAGGACCAGCAGAACCACCCCTTTTCCAAATCTAGGATGTATGGTTTACAGTATGCCGTGGGCAGGATCCTCAGACGGCAGAGGGCCAGTGTCTTTCTAAGCCCCACCTCCTTCCTCGGCCCCCGTCTTCTTGCGTTACTCTGAGTTGTTTAGACTGTAATCAGCTTGGTCTTTGAGGGAGTTGGGCCACAAGCAATGTCATCATACTTGACACAAAAATGGCTTAGTGGGACCTTTAATATCCTCATGCCAGCTTTTTTCACTTAAGTGAGCACAACTAGCAAACACTATCACCACGGGGCCATGTGCGGGGGCTGCAACGTGCAGAGGTGCAACAGTGAACCACAAAGACTCACTCGCTGCGGAAGAGGGCAAGGGAGTTTCTCATGAAAGTTCTTACGTCATTACTCAGCTCTGCAATCCTTTCAGCTCTGGCTAGGAATAGTATTCAGGCTTCCACAACCCCAGTCCGAGGCTGACTTGAGACAAGCTCTGGCTAAAAGCAGCTGGAGTACCCACGAGATGGGCACACTGACCCCATCTGCTGTGAGCCAGGGCTTCTTGGTTACTGCTGTACTCTCACTGGGTACAGGAGCGTCTTCTCATTCCTTCATCAACTGACAGCCCCACAGAGACCACGTCTAAGTGTGCTCTCTAGTTTTCACTTAGCTTGTCCCACACATTCAGACCATGTTTACTTTTTGCACAATTAGTCACTGCTTCCTAATCAATGGCAACCCATCTGACCTTGAGACTGTCCTGGGCATTCAGGAAGTCACCCTGTCACATGAACACACAGTGCATGCCTTCTTAGTTACTAACTAGAAAGCCAGCACAAGATTTCAGTCCAGGCACCCAGGCAATTTGTGGCCCAATCTTACCACAGAACAAAACGCCGGATGCAACTTCAGGTGGCCAAGCTTAGGACTCAGTTGTGGTCCTGCCCCAACGCCATGCATTCAAAGAATTCAGTTCACTATAAAGCTTTGAACCCAGGAAGCTGCCATTGTTGCTGAGGGCTCTCAGTTTTCAGTCAGGCAGGATTCTGCTGGTGTCCCATACAGGCCAGACCATGTTTTGGTTTTACCTAGCACTACTCTGGAACAGGATTTCTTCTCTAATCTCTTGTCATTTGATTCTCATTGGCCAGTTTTCCCCATTACTCCCTCTCCTTTGCCTCCTGGCTTCTTGTAACTGACAAGCTACTCTTAACTTCTGCAAGACAAAGCCTTCTAATTTTTAAGAGATTATTTTTATGTATGTATGTGTGCCACATGCATGCCTGGTGGCTGCGGCTAAGAGAGGTGTGGGCGGATTCCCCGGAACTGAGGACACACAGAGTTGTGAGTTGTTGAGTCATCTCTTCAGCCACCCCCCCCCCCCACCCGAGGCTGGTGATTGATTATTCACCTGGCTGTGGAGAAGGTTCTTTGCTTTATGTAATCCATCTGTCTATGTCTGCGTTTGTTTTCCGTGATTTGGGGTCGACTGTAGTAAATCTTTGCATAGCCCAGCAACACTGAGCAGTTCTCCTCTATTTTCTTCTAACATTTCATGGCTTTGTATATTACTCCTCAGTTGATTTTGGTATATGATGAAAGACATGGTCTAGTTTTATTCTTCTGCATGTGGATACCCAATTTTCCTCAGAAACATTTGCTAAAGAGACAGCCCTTTTCCCAATGTATGCTCTTAGAACACTGAATATTAGCATCTATATTTTTTGAAGCCTCTGATGATTTTTGCCAATAGCCAAAGCTAAAGGGCTACTGGGCTAACCTGACATGTGTTTCAGAAAGACTCCATCAGAATAAAAGAAAGCCTGGCATTTCTGTAAAGAGACATGGCACCGTATAGGATTCCCATCAAACTTATGTGAACATGAGACCCTTGTACAAAAACATGTGTTAACATAGATGGAAACGGCTTTTGGACCTCCATGGAGACGAGCAATGAAGGCCAATACCTTGCTACACTTTTAAGCAGAAAGCCCCACACTGTTAGCTGTGAAGGATAAAGATCAAGCCTTTCCTCAAGAAGGATAAAGAAGCAGTTACACCATGTTCTCAGCTAGGGACAGATGCCTGATCTCATAATTAAAAGGGATCTGACATGCTACCTAACACACACACACACACACACACACACACACACGCTCACATATGCTCACACATGCTCATTTACAGACATACATGCTTACTTACACACAAACACACATGTTTATACATGCTCACACACACATGCTCACACATGCTCAGTTTCAGACATGCATGCTCATACATGCTTTCTTACACACAAATACACGTTTATACATGCTCACACTTATACACACATGCTCACACATGCTCAGTTACAAAAATATACATGCTCATACATGCTTACTTACACACAAACACACATGTTTATACATGCTCACACACACATACACACACACACACACGCATGCGCTCTTACATTCATACACATACTGGCACACATACACTAACTCACAAACACAAATACACATGCTCAGACATGCTCTTACAAACACGCATACTCATATATGCTCACACACACATACACGCTCATACATACATACATACACTGGCACACAAACACTCTCTCTCACACACATATGCTCTCACATATATACTCACACTGACACACACACACTCACACAAGAGCCCCTTCACGAGCATTCTCTCAGTGAGTTGTCCAACCACAAGGGATCTCATTCCTTCACAGGACAACACATTTCATTGCTGGGCAGATCAAGTGTCTGTTCTGTCGGCTACGAAGTGGCCTCCCTCTAACCTCTACTGTTCACAGCTCAGTGATTTGGCTGAGCAACAGAAGTCTCCCTTCTTCCCGACGAGTGTCCCTCAGTACTCTATTAAAGTGGAACAGGGAACACCACTGTACACACAGTACTGTACAGGAGCCAAGCGACGTAGATTTGAGCTGAAGCTCTGGCCCAGACTTTCCGGCATGGTAACTAAAGTCCCTTAGGTCTGACTTTCATCATGGATATAAAAACTGCATAAACACAAAGACAACGGAAAACTAGCATTCTTGTGAACAGTGAATTAAAAGTGTGAGTCAAGTGCTTTACAACGGCCAAGCACTGTACAAACAAGTTGATGCTTTAGGAGTACTTTAAGGTACATTTTTATGTTTGAACAGCTTTTTGGTTCAATCCTGTGTTAGCTTTGTCTGCGGAAGCTAGGCACATTCAGCTGCTAAGCTAGAAGTGAAGGATGTTCACAAGAGCTCCACAGCGCCCTCTATCTGCCTCTTGCTTCAGCAAGCCAGTGATGCAAGAAGGCGCGGTGTGTAGACACCACCTGCTGACTTGTGACCAGGAGTAGCAGTCTCAGAACAAGAGGCTGGTCTTCGGTTCACTTCGTAGGTGGCCTTGGACAGATTTGCTTACCCCAGGTTCATACATATACAAGGAGAGAAGCAGGATACACACTTTTTTTGTTTTTTTGCAGGATATTTTGTTCTTTTGACTGAAGGGTATTTTTACCAGTGTGGTTTTAAAAAAAATTAGTGAAAATCTCTTTGAAAAGTCTACATGTTTTCTAAAACAGTGGGCCTTCACCTACATGGAGAAAGCATTCCAGTCAGCGTCAGTTCTGCATGGGCCCCACGTACACCTCCTCTTAGGCCTTCCTGTCTTTTTGTACATAGGCTCTCACTATAAAATGCAGGCTGGCCTCAGCCTCATTGTGCTGCCCAGTTTGCCTGCCTCTCAGTGTATAACTTTCCTGCCCCAGCGGCCAGCTGCTGCCATTACAGGTATATGTCCTTGTGTTTGGCCAGATAAGCCAATCTTCAACCCTGTGTGATTTCAGACCTCTAATAACCGTTTTACTAACAAAATTAGCAAAATAAAGTTTTAGAAGTAAATTGATTCCTGGGAACAATTTGGTTATTCTGTAATCCCCAAATGCTTCTACTGTAAAAACAACATCTTTAGTCTGTGTATTCATTTGAAAGTCCCTCCCTGTGAGGGGTGCATCTGTGTCCAACTTGGTTCTGTAACTACATTCCTGAGGTCAGGGAACAGAATTTGTAAAAACTCAGAGAAACGGATACATCTCCAAAGGAGAAATACAAATGGCAGTAAATACAAAAGAAGATGCTCTTCCTCATTTAGCCATTAGAGAATGCCAGTGTAAACCACGAGGTTTCCCCATGTGTGCCAAGCAACCCTAACAGAAAGACAGACAATAACAAGTGGTGGGAAGGAAGTCAGGAAGTCAGAGCCCAACACACAGCTGCTGGGACGTGAACCACACAGCTCTCCTCAGCACACAGCTGGCATTTCCTCAAAAGTTAAGCAGAGGAGGTACCGTTATCACTTAGGATTCTATTATTAGATACACAAAAGGGGAAATGCAATCATACATTCACAAAAAAAAGCTTTTCAACAACATTATTCATTATAGTCAACAGGCAGAGACAACCCAGAAGTTCACATGTTGGTAGATAAGCAGATGAATAAAACTTGTGAGTATTAGGATAAAGTATGTGCATGCATATGTATAGGAGAAGGCTACAGGCCAACCAAAAGACACTTGGTATTAACAGGCGCCTCACCATGGATGGCCCTTGAATTCATTATGCTAAGTGAAAGAAGGGGGACACAAAACCACCCATGATGTTTGACTCTGTGCATGTGAAATAACCAAAATAGTCAAACCTACAGAGACAGAAGGAAGATGAGCCATTGTGTCAGGAGATGGGAGGATCAAGGAATATTTTCTTTTAAGGGTGATGAAAATATTCCAGAATTGACTGTGATGGTGGTTGTCTGACTAAGCAGATATGCTAAGAGCCAGGGAGCTATACATCTAAATGGGTGGGTATGAGATATGCTAAGAGCCAGGGAGCTATACATCTAAATGGGTGGGTACGTGGTGTGCAAATCATATCTCAATAAAAGCTATTAAAAACTCAATAGAGGCACACAGTCATTAAACTATAAGACTCAAGGATCAATTAAATTTAAATCAGAGTGCAGAGTACACGTGAATTTCTATAATGGCATCTTGTGTGGATAATTGCTTTATATGTTCGATTGCTTTAAACCCATTTTTACATTTATATTATTTTTCAGGAGCAGCTGAATTTTAGGGAGGTAAATAATAAACAAGGCTATTGTGGCTCTGGAAATGACATTCTTTTATTTTACTACCTAGGATTGACTCGACGGTGTAAAATGCTATTAGGAGAAAGAATGGCCAAGTCTGAATGAGAGCATGTATTTCATCGTGAAGATAAAAGTCTTTCTTCTCTCTAGTGAATACAGGTAATTTCAGAAGCAGCGACTCCTAATTATTCAGTGTTGAAAAGCTAAAAAAAAGGTTCACATTGAAAACAGTGACCTCCAGTTTGCTCTGTGAATGAAGACAGACACAAATTCTCATTTTCCTGGAATCCTGGTTGATAAGTGAGTTGGGGAAATGCATGCATTTCTTCATTACAGTGCAGTCGACTGTTCATTTAAATAACAATAACTGGCATAAAAGCCACAGACGCATTATCTAGCAGTTCTACTGTGTTGAAACGCATTATTAGAGCGAACAATGCCAAGTACAGTAAATAAATGGCTGTCCCTCATTTTAGCATTATTCCTGCTTGCTTAGCTTTGTGAGAGGGCACCATCATTACGATGGCTGCATTCAACACCTTGGCCAACACCATTTGCATGCATAACTCTTAAGCTGGAAGGGGTTTACAAATAGTTATAGTCTTTTCTAGCTCACGGAAAGCGAGGGGGAAGTCACACCATCTGGTACTTAGGTAACAGGTAGTTTCGGAAAATAGTTGAAGAAATCAATGTTTGTTCACTATGTCTGTGTAAAGACTGAAACCTCCATTAGGCACAGCATACACAATAGGCTGGTTTAAAGTTGTGAAGTCTGTACCCACAATCTGAAATCAGCTGTGTAAGAACTTGCTATTGCTTCTGCCTCTCAAAGTAGACACTGTCCTTTACTTTCTCTTTCTTTGCCTGAAATGACTAGTGTCTTACCCAAAGCGCCAGGCAAACTTGGTTCTGAGTGCATCTTCTGTCTTCCAAGCATAGGATAAATATTTGGAATGATTTGGTCTTGCGCACTTAAGGTGACCTGGGATACAATATGTGACAGAGGAAGAGGAGAGTCTTGAGCAGGTGATGCCGTCACAGACAGCACAAGCTTGCAGCACGTCTTTCCAGCCAGGCTTCCAGACAAGTGCTTGAAGTCACAGACAAGACTTCCTATGAATCAACAAGCATCGTCCTCATCGTGATTCAGAGTTTATCATGCTTTAGCAGTGAGTCACTTTCTCCCCACCCTCATTCAACCTCTAGATTTTCTGTACAGCAAAGCTCAGGGCAGGAAGAAGTGCAGGGCACAGTCTGAAGCTGTGTCTGGGTAGCCAGCCCAGCCCTGTCACTCACTGGGTTGATGCAGTGCCCACCCAGGCCCACCCAGGCCCCTGCCTTGCCATTGCATGCTGCTGTTCGTAGCCCTGAGCGCTACACACTGCTCTACTGCTCCCTTATCCAGACTCTTCCTCTCAGGCCAGGCATCCGACAGCAGCAAGTGCAACAGCAAATGCACAGGCATACACCTGTGCATGCCTGCTGCTGTGCCTCACCAACATCTATATTATCTAATGTTTCTCACTAGACAGATGCCTCCCCCACCCCCATTTTTATCAGATCTTTACTCCGCCATGACTTCATGTGGGTGAAGAAAGCCTGAGACAAGAGGGCTGCACAGGATGGATGGGAGGAGTGTCCCGCGTGTTTCAAATGTTTCTTGCTCTTTCCTGATCCCAACCAGAACCTCTCTTTACCCTGTGAACTCTTAGAAAAATGGTGCATCCATTCCTTTCCTGGCATCTTCCCTTGAGTGGGACCTTATGGGACCCATACCTTCTCCTTGGACTCATCTCCTCACTGGGGATCGTAGGTGGTCTGCTCCTAGCTGGTGCGCTCCTGTGCTGCTTCACATCCTGACTGCTGAGATTAGCTCTTCACAAGTTTGCAGTATGTTTGACAAAGCAGCTGCCTTGCCAGGCTCAGTGTACTTACAAAGTAGTTAGTGGTTCAGAAATCTCTTCCCTGGGGTTAGCAGCCTGCCTCCAACACGTCTACAAGGCCCTGGTCTCAGATACGAGCAACAAGTGACATCAACAGGCACTGCAAAGATGCAGGTAGCCTGCCAAAGTCTTCAGAAGCTCACTGTGCCCTTGAAGTGGGTCATCCTCAGGAGCTGTCGCTTTTCATCTACCCAGCAGGTGTGTGTTATCAAATAAATATCATAAAATGTCTGCCAGTCTGCAACAAATATCTGGCAAGGAAAAGAAGCGCGATGGCCTGCTGCTTATCTTGCTTGACGGAGGGGGCGCCTCCAGAGATGCCCTTCCTAAAAATGGGAAAAGCAGTATTTTATGAGCTAAAGGTTTCCTACCCCTGTTATTTTGGCCTTCTCTCCCATTTATCCACTCTCCTCATCCTCTCAGCCAGCACTCTTAGGGCTGTAAGTTCATCTACTAAGGGGACCCTTGAAGCTCGGTGCCACAAAACTATATTTCCCCTCAAAGTCCGTTAGTTTAAAAAAAAGTAGGTTTTCTTGGTTTTCATCACCATGGTTTAAAGTTTAAATTATTGATGTTCTTTTCCTTATGTTGGAAGCATTAGGAGACAGTAAAATAGATAGCTTGTAAATTGCATAGTTTTGTAATTAACAGGACAGGAAGGTAGGAAATTATGTATCTCAATTCTCATTAGATATTCCTAAACTTACTTCATCATTCCAAGCCTAAATACTAGACATCATCAAGTCAAAAATATTTTTAAAAAGCAGTTAACACCAACTTTAAAATTATGAGAAGAACTTTCAATAGAGGAAACGTGGATCCTAATGTATTTGTCTGTTTTCAAGTTTATGTACAAAGATTCTAACCCCTGAACCACAGATGACTCTCACAGAAGCATAAACACCATGCACGGCCCCCTTGGGCAAGCAAGGAGACTACTATGATGTCTTCACATGGTGTAGGTGCTCTATGACCTTTACCGTAGTTTTGCCATTTTGGGTCGAATACTGTCCTCCAGACTGTCTTTGCAGCAGTGAGCTGTCACTGACTTAGCCATTTCTCTCAGGTCAACTAAATGGTGGCCTTTTACAGGAAACAGTCACCTCTTCCTGGATCATGATATCAGTAAGATCATAGGTTTGATAACTCCTTAAGGTTGATCTTTTAGAGCCGGGCGTGGTGGCACACGCCTTTAATCCCAGCACTCAGGAGGCAGAAGCAGGCGGATTTCTGAGTTTGAAGTCTGCCTGGTCTACAAAGTGAGTTCCAGGACAGCCAGGGCTATACAGAGAAACTCTGTCTCAAAAAAAGAAAAAAAAAGTTGATCTTTTAGAATAAAAAATACTGGGTTATAAAAGCCATGTAGCCCTGAGTGGAGGCTGACACTTGTTGGGTACTAGACAAGGTCTTGTAGAAACTGGGATACATCAGCAAAGGAAATAGAGTACCTCCCCGATGGAACCCACATTTTAAATATGAGGGAATAGTAAACAGGCAACCATGTACTGGCTCAGTACACCCCTGTCCAACATGCTTAGAACTGAGCATTTCCAACTGTGGAATTAGGAGATATTTTGGGAACAGCATTTAAAGTCTACAAGTAAAATGCATTTATGTTTTATATATATAGCTTATCATATATCTTATACTCACAGTAACATGGTAAGTTTTCAAAGCATGATAATTTGGTGGATAAACAAAGTTTCATGATATGGGATTTTCCCCTCAAGGTGTCAAGCTGATGTCCAAAAGTCTCCAAGTTTAGAGCATATCAGGTTTTGATTTTGAGGGGTTTGGCTTCTGGAGCTGTACAGACAACAGCAAACTATATGAGACTGTGTTCTCCCTGGGCCCATTTCCTTTTGAGCAATTCCTCTAAAACTCAGTTATGGCCAAGACTGAGTGTTTCTGTGGTTGGGCTTCCTCACGCTGCATTCTCTCATGGACTAAGGGTTTTCACTGGGGAACACATTTCTGAGACACAGAACAGATGGGAAGAATGGCAGGAAGGAGAGATGCCAGAGGTGTGGGAAGGACCAAGCCCTTCTTTGATGTGGTCTAGGGTCTCAGTGTGTCACTGTCTTGTGCCACTAGAAAATGATTCATGCCCAACCCTGCCATGCCCACAGAACTGCAGCATCCTGGATCCCCTCCTGAAGGACGGGCTGGGTGAACATGCTCCTGACAACTGGACTTAAAACAGTTCGGCACAGATGGAAATCATCACTGGGAATCTAAAGAAGCACGTGACCCAAACAGTCTGACTTCTGAACACTCTGCTCTGACTGCATATACACTTAAGTCCCCGGAGGCTGACTATGATGGAAACACAGCTGTGCTCCCAAGGCTGATGCACAGGAGGAATTGCAAAGCTGACTCTGACATTCTCTAGTTATGTCATTCAGATCAAGTTATGTATGGACTTTTCTAATCCTTGTCCATAAAGGAAAGTAGAAACGCCTCCCTTATTAGTTTGCTCTGAGTGTTAAATGAAACCAAATGAGACCATAATTACATAGCAATTAGAGTTTAAGTGCTCTTAAAATAAATGGCAATTAAGGACAGTAATCAATGATAATGGTGATTCAGAAGTAATTTGCTTGGTTCTTTGGTTAGAAAACTGAGGAGGAAACCTTGGCATCAGAGAGCAGAGCATCAAAGAACAAACAATCCTTCCCAGGAAAGTCTGCAGCTCAGTGAGGAGACACAGGAATTAGGGAGGAGGGAGGCGCTCTCCTGGGACCATGAGCCAGGCCTCAAGCCCCAGCAGGTTTAGTGTGGGACAGCCAGTGGGGGCCACTCCAAGCAGTCTCAAGCCACACTAAAACACAGACAAGGGCTCCCTGAAGATGTGACAGGGGTCTGGTGGCAGGAACTGCAGATCTAGGAGGGTATCTGTGGTGTGTGAAGCTCTCAGGGATCAGCTTAGACACGTTCCCACACTTGCAACAGCTTTCACTCCATGCAGTTTTAATGCCGTCCAGTATCTGCCACCCTAAACTTAAAAACAGCAGCAGAGTACACCCCGAGACACTGGCATCCATTAATCTGCATCTCACACAATAAGATGCTGTATGATCAGCATCCCTCAACTTGTGCCGGGATCCACTGGCAACAGAAGCAGACAAGTCACTTGTTCTGAAGGAATGGTGGACAGTGTGACAGGCATGGAAAATTGGGGTGTGCGTGCATGCTGCTATGCATGAGTTTTGTAATCAGACCCATGTAATCAGACTTCATGTGAACACATGCATGTCAGCACAGGCTCTCTAGGGAGGAAATACCCCTCCCTCTGCATCCCTGCCCTCTCCGTTCATTGGGTCATGTCTTCCTCCCCTTTGGAGTACACCTTTAGCTGGATCTATGGAGCTCGTGAGAGAGGGAGACCAAGGGTGTATGCAGAGGGATGGAAGGAGAGAGGGAGGAGGGCAGGGAGGGTGCTCTAACAGTTTGCGTTATGGAGGCGGGTTATATCATTTAGTCTACACAAAGCCTTAAGTACAAACATGATTGAGTGGAGAAACAAATTATTAGGACTGGAGTCAAGTGAGGCATACATTTTCCCACTTACAGCAATTTCATCAATTTTCACTGAATACACACGCAAAGTATCACTTTTGTTTTGCCTTGGTCCAGTAAGTAGAAATTTCAAAAGTAGAACTTTAGGGTGGTGTCTGGCTAGCCCAACAGGACTAGAAGAAGGTGGGAAGGGGGTATCTGAGTAAGACGGCTGTGTATAGGTCAAACACAAAAGCAGGCTGGGAATGGGGAGAGCCAGGTTTCACATGAAATCCAGTCGTCCTTCCAGGATGAACGAGTGTTAAGGGCAGAAGCCCAGTACTCATCTTCCTGGGCAGTTAAAGGAAGCTGACAAGCGATGCTTCTCAGTTCTTTTTCCCAGAGACCACAAATGGGACAGGTGTCTTTGGCTGGAGGGACAGAGAGTTCATTAGCTAAAGTACTATGTTGATTAAACACGGGGCGACTGGCTGGGAAGACCCAGTTGATGCTGGCTGTATGGGTCTCTCCTAAACTGCATCCTTCATGTGGGGAGAGTCTGCTTTCTGCTCCTGTCCAAGGAGATAGTATGAGCTACAGACTGCACAGCACTGAGTAGGCTGCACACTCTCTACCTTGGTCTTCACAGGACTCAAAACGGTTCACATGAGTACTCACCAGTCATGTGTGGAAGGTCACAGGGCTGGGACTCAGACACCTCTAGTACCTGGGCTGGCTTTGCCATTAACTTCAGTGCATGGCCAAGGAATCACCTTGAAGTTTCCCAGGACATGTGGGAGCAGCTTGCCAGTAAGAATTTGATATGCAAATACCAGGGATCATAGTGGGAATGCTTTGTGCTTAATGGGTTAAACAAACACACTAACGAACACAAGTATGATTAAAGCATCAAGTCCAACCTGCCCCTATAGGGCCCCTAAAGCTTAGCAGTAGGAAGCTCTTGTCTTAGTGAGTCGGGCTGTGCTCTGGTCCTAGAAACAGTAAGTAAACTTGTTAAACTGCAAGTGTTCCAAATGATTCCTAGAAAGGGCTATTTTGCACAATCTGATGATTTAGGATTTTGTCAAATTAATGTCACCAGATATGCCCTATAATTAGGATAAAATATTTTAAGTTTAAAAATGAAGCTATTCATTAACTCATTGATTTTCCTACAGATTGGGAACCTGAATTTAAATGATACCCAAAAATATAACTGGGCACACTCACAAAGAGAAGAATGGGTTGTGAGTCTTTAAATGGAATACAGAAGTTTAAAATGCTATTAGTGTTCAGATTCTCTGAGAACATTAAAACTGCCCATTAAATAAAAATCTAATAATTGGCCCACTGAATTGTGACATTTTGTAACCTGTACAGGAATGTAAGAAATTGTGGAAGAAAAGTTCTTTTGAGGCAGAATTTGATTTGCAGTGTAATATTATTCTAGAAGCCAAGGTCTCATGCACACAATTACAAATGAACAACAGCGCATAGTGGCTAATGAAGCCAGGACGACTGTGGAAATCAAGCACAGGCGTGTGGCTCACAACTCCCCAAGGTAAGTTCTATTCCTGCTCAAGAGAAAAATCAGGCAAATACATAAGCTCAGAAAAAAACCCCAATTTGAAACTGCTTTCTTATTAGGCCCAGCTTACAAACAAAACTAATCAGATTGACCGAGGGTTTCTAAGTTTCCTCTACAGTGCTGGTAAATTAGCCTGATAGAGAGGTGCCAGCCAGGACAGAAACCTGAGGTTACCCGGGCCTTCTACATATGTTCCTTGCTCTCCAGGGTGTGGGCCCAAGGCATAAGCGCACAAGACAGACACTGAAAGGACTAACTTCAAAGACTCCTGCTGTGTATAGCAGGAACAGTAAGTGAAGGCATGGCGATGCCAGCTGCTAGTGTGTGGTCTGGACACTGTATAAAGTCCTGGAGTGATGTGGGTGGATCTTTGACGGGGATAAAAAGAGGATGGTAGATGTTCTGGCTGGAGCACCAGCAAGAGTGAGGTAAGAGGCATGCCTCAGGAATAAGCCGACATTCAGTCTGGGCAGGTCCTACAGGAGGAGGTGGCTGTTGGGAAAGAGCATACACAGAGGGCCTGGGAGAGCGAGCGGCAGCGGCCTGCCCACAGCACCCGAGCCAGCCATAGACACTGCTATTGGTACTTTGAATTGGCAGGAAACTTTTATGTTTATACTTTCTTGTCTTTTAAATTCCCTATGACAGAGTCTTGCTTTATAGCCCAGGATGGACTAGAGTTGTGATTCTTATACCATAGCCTTCCAAGTGCTTAGCTTATAGCTATATTCCACCATACCTGGTTTCTGTGTAGGGTCATCAGATAAAAGCACTGGCTGCTTTTTTCCAAAGGACCCTGGTTCAATTCCTGTACCACATGGTAGCTAATAACCATTCACATCTTCAGTTCCAAGAGATCTGACACAGCTTTCTGTCTTCTGCGGGTACTATATGCAAGTGGTGCACAGATACATATGAAGACCAAACACCAATATTCATAAAATAAAAATAAATATCACACACACACACACATATGTGTTGTTTATATGGCTCCAACTCTATTCCTTTTGGGGAGTTTTGTCCAAACTCACTAGATGTTGACAGAAGATGACACACACACACGTCAGCAATTGCTAGGGACAGACATAAAAGGAATTGAAGGTAGAGAAGAACCAGGTTTAGAGGAAGCCGGTGAGCAAGAGAGAGACAGGAAACCTTCTCACAAACTCTAGACAAGGCACATCAGTATATAGTGGAGGCCTATGTTCCCTGTATATAATTTTAAGCTTATTTTGTATTTCAACCAATCCACAGTGATACAAATATCCAAAAATTATTACATTTTGCTTGGGAGCCTACATACTTGGCAAACTTGGTTAGCCAGGGGAAGGGCCTTGGGAAGAATGAAGCAGAGAGTCCTCATAGTTTACTTCTTGAATGCTATCAGGATAAAAATGTTTTAACAGAAGACAAGATATTTATTTCTTTATTTATTGAAATGTGCTTTTGCTCTTCCTAGGCAGTGAAGAATGTTATCAACTCTTTCTACTTAAACTTCACCGGGGAACAGGAGTAAAAAAAGTTTAAGGCTAGGCATGGTGGCATGCACCTTTGGTCCCAGCACTGGGGATACAGAGGCAGTTGGATCTCTGAGTTCAAGGCCAGTCTAATTTACAGAGTGAGTTCTAGGACAGCCAAGACTACATGGAGAAACCCTGACTAGAAACAAAACAAACAAAAACAACAAAAACAAACAATACCCATAAATATGCACCCACCCACCCCAAAAAATAGTTTGGCTGCAAACTGAAGAGAGCAGCAGCCATGGGTCCTGGTTTACTGCTCTACACCAAAGGCTGTGAGACAACTAAAAGGCGTGAACCAGACAGACTGTTATGGCCAATCTCCAAGAAGCAATCAGGGGTTAGAATCTCTCACTTGCCGAGCTAGGAGAATTAAAAAAAATTTTTTTCAAAGTAAGAGTAAGTTATAGACAGATTTCCCAACCTGAAAGCCAATAAAATGTTCATTTTACATGTAAAATATGTATAGGCAAATATAAAGAGGAATATACAGATATAAAATGTAAAATATAAAAAGGAAAAATATAAAAATATTTAACAATGATTTAACAGGAGATGAGTAAAAAAATAGAGTTTTATTTCATCTTTTATGGCTTTCTGTATTTTCAAAGAGAGTAATAGATTTCCATTTTTTTTAAAATTTCTTTTTTTATTATAAGTACTTCAGTACACGTGTCACATTTCTGAACAGGACTAACAGAGGGGTGGGAAGGAATGTAGCCTAGTGATGAGTGGTTTGCTTACCCCACACTAGGCCTTTCATTCAATCCTTGAACTGTAAAACCAACAACAGCAAAACCCAAAGCAACCAACCAGCCACCTAGCCATCTGTCTGCCCATCTGTCCATCCATCCATCCATCCATCCATCCATCCATCCATCCATCCATCACAACAGACAAACTCGGACTACCTCCTGCCCCATCAGTAAGGTCTCTGAAGCCAGCTGAATAATTGGGAAGTGTTGGTAGACACTCAAGTCCAAGCGGAGTGCTTACACTGTTTTAAAGAACAGTCTTGTGCTGCTTGACTGCTTCCAAGGTGACAGACCAGGCCTGGGGTTTGACATATGACACATGAGGAGAAGACAGGACATCCTGAAAACATTCAAGAGATGATAGTCTAAGAGTGAGAGTAAGAGCCAAGGTCTCCCCAGTGCAGGCAGGTCTGGAGCAGTTATGCCTCAGGTGGGTCTGGCTGCAAAGAGACACTCCACAGAGTCTGTGAGGAAAAAGTCACTCAAATACTTTCACGAGGATCAAGGTGTGTGCATATAAGATCATGTGCTCCTTATTCAAAAAGGCTTGAGACCAGAGATGTTTTAGATTTTGAGACTTTTAGACCTTCTAATATTTGAAACCTTAGGTGCTCAAGGTATCTTGGATTTCAGGATATTTTGGAGTGTGTGTGTGTGTGTGTGTGTGTGTGTGTATGTGTGTGTGTGTGTTCACCAAGCAGGCGAGGCCAGCTAGTGAGCCTTAGGGATCTGCCTGCCTCCACCTGCCCGATGCTGGGTCACAAATGCCTGCCTGTCCCTGATGTATCACGTAGGTTCTGGGGAATGAACTCAGGTCCTAGCTCTTGTGTAGCAAGAACTTTACTGACTGAGCCACTTCACCAGCCTAGATTGTGGGATTTTAGATATGCTCAACTGTGCCCTTCTCTTTTAATTTAGAGACTGTGGTTTGTGGTAAAATACTAAAGTACAAAACCCCAGGTAGGTTAAGACTTACTAAAAAGCCTAACACCACCTGAAAAAGGTCTAATGGAGAGGCACAACAGTTATTTAATTAGAGCACACTGATTAACTTAACCCCGTGCAACCACTGTCTTTCACTACTGCTAATTCTGTTTTTGAAGTCAAATGAAATAAAGTAGCTGAAGAGTAATTAATGTGTCCAGTCTCTTTACCCCATGGCTATGATGACTCGGTTACCCTTCGCTGCAGAGGTTTCCTGAGAAGATGCTGGAAAGGCTTTGAAACAACTCAAAGGCCTGTTCTCAGGAGGTGGTGACTTCACATTAAAAACCTTAACCTGAACAGGCCTCTTAGCAGCTCATCCCCTAATGATGGTGTGAGAGCTGAGATTAATTTGAAATCTTTGCAATGACTGAATAGGAAAGTGTAGGTGTTCTGCTAAAAACAGAACACTTGTTAGAGAAACAAATCCTAGTCTTTATTTCTGATAAGCTGCCTAACAGAACACACACACACACACACACACACACACACACACACACACACACAGAGAGAGAGAGAGAGAGAGAGAGAGAGAGAGAGAGAGAAAGAGAGAGAGAGAGAGAGATCACAAACAGAAAGCAAAAGAGAATACTTTCCCTCAACAGTTGCAGGCACCCTCAAGCGCCCTGGATGGAATCCAGTCTGTTAGGGCCTGTCCATTTCCCAAAAAGTCTTTAGGTAGGTGGGGACAATTTTACAGTTCACTGGAACACAATTTGAGATCACTGTTTTATGTTCCTATGAGGGTGTGTGTGCTGACTTCTTTCATAGAATTTTGATTTTTTCCCCCCAGTTTTCTGTAACAGACAAACTAGACAGCTAAGAACTATATTGCTAGGACTCACTTGGAACCACATTTTACACTGGCTCTGGCTCTGGCTCTGCCAAGGAGAGACCGTGTAAACTTGGAAAGTGAATGTGATCTGTGTGAAGTAGCTCTGAGGAACAGAATGTGAGTGTGCTCCTCTGAGTCATATTTGTTAGATATCATGGTGTTTAGATCCTAGTGTCATGGGTTATGTAGGTAGGACTGAGACAGTAAGGCCTCCCAGTGTAGTCTGACTGGCCTCCTTTAAGACTGCATCCATTCATGATGGCCTTACCTCCAAAAAGGCATCATTGAGTTTCACATGTAAGACTTTAACAAACCTCCTTGTTAAATGAGCTGGATGAGCCTATTCTGCTGGACGTAAGAACCTTGGCCAATACAGAATCATAAGCAGGCTTTATGATCTCATCTCTGCTGTATCCACACCATCAATGTCTTTGTGTCCCACGGACCAGCACCAGTTATAATGTTGATAACAAACAGATGCAAGTCTCCACATGCTAGAACCATTTCCCCATGCAGGAAAGCCACCCAACTGCCTACTGGAGAGCGAGAAACACTGTGTGGAATTGGCACCGGAGCATCATAGGATGGTACCACTATAATTTTGACTATGTTCATTTATGTGGGTAGAGCAAGACATTAAAAAAATACTCTTGATTTGTTATCAGTTTGATAGGGAAGACAGAAACAATTCCAAGTTATTTTAAAAGAGACAGCAGTAAAGACAGGGATGTAAAGTATGATGACGCTTAACAGTGCATCTGAGATTGTCTGCTGTGCATGACAGGCTTAAAACTTATGTTTAGTCGGGCGTGGTGGCGCATGCCTTTAATCCCAGCACTCGGGAGGCAGAGGCAGGCGATTTCTGAGTTCTGAGGCCAGCCTGGTCTACAAAGTGAGTTCCAGGACAGCCAGGGCTATACAGAAAAACCCTGTCTTGAAAAACCAAAAAAACAAAAAAAACCTTACGTTTAAAAAAAGGTGAAAACAGACCCCTTATTTAAGTTACACTGTCTCGATGGGCATCTCTACATGTCTAAGGGTTTTCTACTCTTAAGTTTTCTTCGTTTAGAAAAGACTATTTGACACACGTCTTTCTCCTGTTTTGTACACACTTATTTTCATTTTCTGTAAGTGGTTAGGCAAAGGGTCAGATGATAACTTTAAATATTTAAGCTGGTCAATGACAGTCAACAGCTAAGAATCTCTTTAGTTTATCGTTAACTATGGATTGCCTTAGAGGTAACCTGCAGTACATGGCACGGCTTCCTAATGAGTTATCAGTTATGAGCTGTGAAGTAATCCTGAATTTTAAACATGGCTGAAGAACAGGTCTGGCTATAACAAATTGAAAGCACCACAATTATACAATATCACGCAATGCATTAGGCATACATGTGATGCATATATAAAATACGCTAATAAACCCAGCATATTAATAAATACCTAAAGCTGCACCTTTAAGACCTCAATGTTAATTGGCAGGCTTTTTGACAGAATATCTGGAATAGCTCTCATTATCAGTTTTGGCAAGGTGTTTTTGAGCTACCTAACTAATGATTATTTCTGTACTCCATAGTGTGTCGGTCAAAACCCAAGATCTGAAAAATGCCATTAGAGAGGATGAGGGGGGCAGCAGTGTTTAGTTGCTGTGGCCAGATTCTGGATTTATTGATGTGGTATAATAATATCTTCATATGAGTTCATTTTTTAAAATTTTACTTCTTTGTTGTCTATCCAAAATACAACATACATCCACAATTATATACACATACAAATAGATATCCTGTGTATTAATTTTATATATATATATATATATATATATATATATATATATATATATATATATGGCAGTACATTCCACATTTTAGCAATATTTTTATGACCATATATTCTGGCCACCTTAAAAATATCTCAAAATATAATGGCTTAGTGGACGTCTTTCCCAAGGAAAACCCTTTCCAACAACACCAGCGGCAGGTCAAGCTCACAGTGAGTCAAACGTGTTGAAGAATGGGACTGGGGTGAGGAGTGGGAAAGGCACACTTTTGTCTGTCATACATAGCTCACTTCTGAAGCAACACAGACCTATCCACCCATTCTCTGCTGTTGGGATTAAAGACTGGATTTAGAAGAAAGGAGGAAGAGGAGGAAGAAGAGGATGATGAGGAAAAAGAAGAGGAGGAGGAGGAAGAGAAGGAGGAAGAGGAGGAGGAACAATGGCTGCTACAGCAGCAGCAGTACCTTTTCTTGAAGTGAAATGCTCTGGTCTCTTCATTATGCTTTTCCACAAATGCCATGTTTATTGATAGGTATTTCTCTATAAGTAATAGGCTTTAACTGTCATCAAAGTGGAATCCTTGCTCCGTATAGAAACAACCTGCCTGGTTATCAAGTTAAACATTAGGACTGCTGCACCTCCCTCCGACCCCAGCAGGCCTTGCTGCTTCCTGGTCCTTGTGGCTGTGCTTCTGACTCCCAGGCCCCTTCCTTTCTTCGCTGAGATGGAAACCCTCCCAGCATGTACATAGTGTCGCAATGTTGTACATTAGGCTCATGAGTGATGGCTTTCGCTTACTGGCCCTGTCTCTCATCCAGTGATATTTATAACCCATGAGCTGTAGGATTTCCAAAGCTGAGTGATTTGTAATGTAATACTTCTAGAATCTCCAGAGTAATTTCAGCATTAGTTACTAATAAAAGTTGGCTCTCTGAATTTCTTAACCTTGGGAACATGAACCTTTAAGACTTAGAGATCAAATACCAACATCCCCCCAGGGCTGCTGTGTACATCTGCATCCCCCCAGGACTGCTGTGCACATCTGCATTTCTGGATGTAGGATTTTTTTGTTCCTAATCAAGTATAATCTCACTTTATAAGTTCAGATTTTGGCTCAGTGCTACCTAGATTTCTCGGCAAGAAAAGAAATGAAGGCTGAGGGTTTTGTGCTTACAGTTTTGGAAGTTTGGCAAAGGCTATTCTAAGATGCAATGATTTGATCTTGAACTTCAACATAATAAAATAGCATAAAAATACAACAAAACCAAAGAAAGACTTTATTTATTCCAGAACTGTACCCTCCTTTGGGCCTTGCCTGCTAGTAGTACTAACAGTTCTATTTTGAGGGCAGAACAGAATGAAGAGCCTTCAAAATTTCCCTCTGCGTCTTCCAACCATTCCAAGTAATCACAAATTCCTGCCTATATTTACAAGTCAAGCATCCACAGGTGGCTCTTCCTGGCTGATCTTGCTGTGAATAAATGTCTCTCTGCTGGTCTCTGCATTCAGACCCAAACCAATTAAAAAGGGAAAGTGAGTTCAAGCATTCTAGTCACCTTTAAGTTATGAAAGTCACTTGGAAAGATAGGCTAGGCAATCTCTGTACAATTAGGAAAAATGCTATTCTGACTGGACACACTCAAGGGTAGCATTCTTTACCCACTTTGCTCAATTTTGACCTTTTAGACTCCTGTCGATAGGGTAGAATTTATTTTTAAATAATTCAATTTAACAGCCATTAGTAATCTTAGAAACCCAAAGTCTCAAAAATATATGATTCTTATGTTCAATAACTGTAAGCATAAGTCACCTGCAAAACAAGGCTTATATGGGTACTAGTCAGACAGTGTACACCATGGTTAGATAATAAGAGAGTGTACACCATGGTTAGATAATAAGAGAATGTACACCATAGTTAGATAGTTGGACCGTGTACACCATGGTTAGATAGTCAGACAGTGTACACTCTGGCCAGTTACTAAAAGGCATAGACTAAAGGCTGAGCTTATTTACAAATGATTTCCCATAATATCTAGAACCTTTACTTTTTGTTATATTGATTCACTTTCAAATGTTAAAAATGGAAAAAATCCAATCACAAACCTTTATGACCAGGAATGATTAGGAAAACAGTAGTCTTCATCCCAGAGTGCTTTCTGCAATCAGTGTGGTGTGTCATTTCTTGTTGCTGGTTGGGAGCCAACACAGGCAATGGTTAGAGTTTGGGTTTTATTTTGAGTCTGGCTTGCGTTCAAACCTTAGCACTGCTACTTATTGCTTCTTTCACTGATTTAAGGCCTTAGTGTGCACGTCTATCGAATGGATGCTGGGGTGATCCTTATAACCTGTGTCAACATGGCTGACGTACAGAGTTTCACACCTGGGCATTGCTTTGATCACATCCTTCCTTCTCTGTATACTCTTTGATAAGAAGGGCTTTTCCAGGCAATATCTCGTGTCTTACAGGAATTGGCCTTGTTACATAGCAGGAAAATATTTTATTTACATGTGAGGAAACCTGCATTCAACATCTAACCTCATTGTCTACTTACTGGCTCTGTGATTTTTAGCAGAGTTCTGAAGTGATCTGGGTTTTCATTTGCCAGTCTATGAAATGAGTTTCATGTGTTCTCATTCTAGTAGGGGTCAAAAAAGAAGCAGATGATCTATCTTGTAGGTCAAAAGCACAGTTGAAAGGTAGGTTGCTGTCATCCTGTTATTTGACTGGATAGAGCTACCAA
The DNA here is from genome assembly GCA_902729485.2 of Mus minutoides. NCBI lineage: Eukaryota > Metazoa > Chordata > Mammalia > Rodentia > Muridae > Mus > Mus minutoides. The sequence continues at coordinate 76,618 of LR750171.1, read as the reverse complement.
CTATTCTGCTGTCGGCCATGTGAAGACTCACTAAGAAGAAAGTAATTTGTAAACTAGGAAGTGGACCCTCCCTATCTGCTAGCACTTTAATGTTGGGCTTTTAAAACTCTAAAACTGTGCAAATCAGTATTTGTTCTTTTATTGTACTGTATCTATTTTATTCTGCCCAAACCAGTGAAGACAGCATGAATGGCAAGCCTATGTTGTCAGAGTGAGGAGACATTCCTCTTGCTGGAAGTGACAGTAGCTGCTGTCTGTGTTGAAACTGTCGAGTAAGACAGAGAATTTAAGCTAGTGACTGAAATGGAAGCCTTGTTTAATTCTACATCTGGGCCTGAGGAAGGCTGAACAGATCAATTATTTAGAAAACCTTAAGTGGACTAGCCAAGGTGCAAAACAATACTGAAAGATCCTGAGGTACCAAGGAGGTCAGTGATCAGCTGGGTCCAGAAGACCATGGCTGTGCCATCTCCAGACGGACTGAACAGGCATATGTTATTTGTGTAATCTAGTGACTTTATTAATACGGTGCTGACCTTTGACTGAATGATGCTAACCTATGAATGTTTGGAAAAAGAGATCCCAGACATGATTCTGGTTGACCTCTTCCCCTCAGACCACAAGAGTATCAAAGCACATGTTCCAGGATATGTAGACAAAGAGGTATGTGAGGCGGGTCTTAAAACATCAGTTCCAACATGTGTTTAACCATGTGTGAGCAGAAGGGTGCTAAGCCATGTGGCAAAGCAAGTGTTAGGGCAGATTCCATTACAAATGTTTCTCATTTGGGACCTTCAATTATTTTATGCCTAGTCCAGGGTTGCTAAGCAATAGCTCTGTTTTCCCAACTTAACACAATAAACTGAACAACGTCACAAAAACCAGAGCTAGAAGTCTCTCTTCCTGACTTGAGTTGATCATGAGGAATTCATGTATATTTTTGGGTAAATATAGTGGCATTCAGACTTGACTAAGGCTCCATATGTAGAATGGCAACAGAGACCAGGTACAAACATGCTGCACTGTCCAGAAACTCAGGTGACGGTCACAACCATGATCAGTGTCTACAACTGATAGCTGTTTTCTATTTCCAATTTTAAAATAGGCATATACATAAAGTCACATGACTTGACCATTTAAGGTATATATATATATATATATATATAGCCACATGACTTAACAAACATGGGGTTTTAGTAGTTCTAATTAATAGTAAAATGTTACCAAGACTGGCTTTAAGGCATGTCTGATAAATTTGCTAAATATTATAGCTTATGAATCAACATTGCTTCTGGAAGCTTCCATTCCAAAGCAAACGAATCCTCTGAATTTAAAATATAAACCCACAATTCTAGATAGATCACACTTTGAGAAAGAATAAGAGCAGGCAAAAATCAGGGAGGTTCAGATGCCTTTCTATAGTAGGAAGAAGAGTACAAAATAAATGGATGCAAAGGGAAAATACCTCAGCTCTACTTTGTTTTTTGGCTATGAAACAAAACTACAAATACACAAACACAAGTATTTATGTCCATGAATTTCTCTTCTGAAAACAGACACACAATCCAATAACCTTTTACAGAGCTGGGGAGATGGTGGAAAGTGCAAACTTGGGGACTGTAGTTTGGATCTCTAACACCCATTTAAAAGTCAGGCACATGGTGTGCCTCTGTAACCCCAGTGCTGGCAAGTGGAGGCAGGAGGATGCCTGGGTCTCTAGGACCTGACTTGTGGCACACACACACAGACACACACACACACAGACACACACACACACACACAATGCACACACACAAACTGCAAAGAACAAATAAAAGGAGAGGATCCATAAGTTTATATTTAAATTCCTTATCCCTCATAGTGCTAATTAATGAGGTCTGTTGTCCTTAACCACAGTGATCAGTATATAAACAATAGTTAATCATAACTAGAAAATGGTATTTGATTAGTTTGGATGCCAAAACAACAAGTTGATCAACCATTAAAATACAAACACTGCCTTCTCTGTCACCTTCTGCGTGGAGACCACCAAACAAGAACCACAGAGAAAGAAACAAGCAGTTACAGCCCCGGCACTGCCAGTGCTGCGCGTCAGAGCTCGGCAGGTCTCTGAATACTGTCTTCCTGTTTGCTTGTCTTAATGATCTGGGCAGCACACATTAATGGAGCACAGAGAGAAAAATCTGTTCCCTGAATATAGTTTCTTCAGTGTTCAGCCATTTCAGTTTGAACAGTGAAAACCAAATACAGAATACAACAAGTTTCATCTCTGCTCACACTAATCCGAAATCCGAGGGTGTTTACCAGAGCTTTGCCAGACACATGTCAGCCAGGCTCAGGCCCCTGCTGCAGAAATCCTAAACCGCCAGGGCATCTGTTACCAGTCGTGCTCACTGAAAGGCTCAAGTCTGGAGTGGAGGAAACCTGCAATGCCATTCTGAGTAACAATAACAGCCTCAATAGAGCCGCTGACTCTGCGGTACCACTCCTTGTCTCCTCGCCATGTCCACCGACTCACAGGTAAGCACCTCTCTTCATACCTTCCTTCCCTTGGGTACCCTCTCAGGGGATACAACAGACTGAAGGCATGCGGAGGGAGGGACTCTAGGACCTTCCCTAGAGCGCATTCTACAGCTACGTGCACTACCTGGTTCTTTGCAAATCTTTCATGACAATTTGTACTTTCAATTAAACTATGCTGAGGACAGCAGCAGCAGCAGCAGCAGCAACAACAACAACAACAAACTAAAGCAAACCCCAAATGATCAGAGGCAGAGTTTAGCCTTCTTTCTGTCCTGCGAAGCCCTAATTGCTAGCTCAGGGGTCTGGGGACATGGAGAGAGAAAGGGCCTTCTAGGGCGGCAGCTCTCCCACCTACACAGCCTTGGGCATTTCAGTCCCGGGCTGTTGGGTGAGGGGCAACTGTGGGCAGGGCCTGCCTGTGGGCACACAGGGCTCCTTCAGGGTGTTCCCCACAAGCCGCCAGCTTTGTGTCTCCCTTCCAGTGATCCTGCCAAAGAGTCCAGTGTACGATGAAATGTACGCCATAAGCCAGCATCCTGTTTGGATGTGAGGATGTTTAGAGCCTGCTGGAGAATAGCACAAATTTGAATGTCCCAAACAGGGTTGGAATTTTGCCTTGAAGATGGGATTGACTCTAAGTTTTATGACAAAATATCCATCATTATTACGGGAAAGAGTAAAATCAATGCTCGCAACAGCAATTATTGAGAGAGAGAGATTACCTCCTCCTACCCCAGAAACAGGTCCTTTTATCTTTTCACCTTAAATATTTTTTAAACCTTTTTTTTTGAGTCAGGGTCTCATGCATCCCAGGTTGGCCTGCTGACTACACAGCAGAGATGACCTTCTGGTCATTTTCCCTCCACCTCCTAGGTGCTGGTATTAGAGGGGTGCAATACCATGCCTGGTGTAAGTGCACTGAGCTACAGTCCCACCCTCCGTCATCCTGCCAGTGTCAGGAGGCAGCTTCTCCATCTTTCTTTTTGCCGTCCCTGCTCTTTCTGTCCTTCTGGCTCCCTAGTAATGCTTATAGAATTACTCCCCCTACACTGAAAACCCCTTTCTGTAATTAAATGCAAATGTTTGAGGGTAGATCAAAAACTGCAAACACCATGTGGAGAGGTTCAGAGTAAGCACAATGTCAAGTATTTTCCTAAATTTAAACTTCTCATTTATGGAAATCAGTAGAAAGGTAGACTTCCAAACCTTTCCAGTGTTACACTTCCTGTATAATTTAAAGGTGAAGCGTGACATTATCACTTTGGTTAACTGATTTAACCTGAAGCGTCTGTTCTCTGAGACCACTGTCAAACTGATACCCACACTTTTAAATACAGATTCATCTACTTTGTTTAAAGGTGTTGGGAAGTAGAAATGTACCCCAAAAGACCAACACTGCCTCCCGCCAACCTGCTTCTGGACACCATACACTTTTCTTCTTCCTATTTCTTGACCGATCTTTTTTTTTTTTTTGGTTTTTCGAGACAGGTCTTTACCAAAATGCAGGGAGTTAAATTTGCTGTAGAAATCTGTGTCGTTTCCTCACTGGCCTGCCTGCCCATGCACTTGCCCACTCCCCTGCTGCCCATTCTGGTCCCAGAGAAAGCCAAACACAGGGGCTTGCAATAGGACAAGGTTCCACTCCTGCCTTTGATATTTTACCCCGGAAGGTGATGGCACCCATTTATGCCCAGTCCAGTCATTTACATTTTCTATCATCCAGTGCTCCTGACACTGGGTGTTTTATCATGTGACACGCGGTGACAGACAGACCTACTTCCTCTCCACACATTTTGTTCTTACGTATGTTTTCTTTCATGTTTTTGCACTTCAAGAGTTTATCAGAGGTTAGGAATCCAAGTGAGAAAAAAAAGAAAATATTTGTATTTGCTGATGATATTTTAATCACAAGGGAGATTTTCATTCATCAAACATTTATTGGATGCATATTACCAGCCCAGCTCACTGGCAGGGTGATGCAGAGATGAAAGCCAGTCCCTGCCCTCCAGGGTCTCCATGTCAGAGTTGGGAGACAGGCAAGGAACCCAACAAGGACAACACAGCAGTGACCCCCCACGCTGTGTGCAGGCCACTGGAAGGAGGAGGGGGACAACACAGCAGTGACCCCCCACGCTGTGTGCAGGCCACTGGAAGGAGGGAGGGGGACAACACAGCAGTGACCCCCCACGCTGTGTGCAGGCCACTGGAAGGAGGGAGGGGGACAACACAGCAGTGACCCCCCACGCTGTGTGCAGGCCACTGGAAGGAGGGAGGGGGACAACACAGCAGTGACCCCCCACGCTGTGTGCAGGCCACTGGAAGGAGGGAGGGGGCTGGCTTATCTCAGGCAGCCTGTGGATGACGGCTTTTTTATGTGACACATTCAGTAACCTTTAGATACTTTATTTCAGATTTTAAACTATGCATTTATTTTAATGTATAAAAAATGCATAGTGAGTGCATTAAACCATGAGTCCATGGACAACACTGTATGATAAAGTTGGAGATTCTTAAGAGTTTAATAAAAACATGGGTGTACCGGGAGGGTGGCTCAGTGCTGAGGATGGGCCTAGCATGACTAAGGCCTGGCTTGAACCCAACATAGAAAGAAGGAAAAGTGTGCTTCACAGATATGGATACATACATACATGAGAAAGTGTGCTACACAGAGATGGATAAATACATACATGAGATGTTGGCCAGCCCATGGGCCATCATGGGGCCACCATGCTACACAGCTGAGATCTCCAGTGTTCCCGAGTTGTACTTCCTTGAGGACATAGAAGGAAAGGCTCCAGTGTGGCCTGGGGTGTTTCCATCAGATGAAGGGCAGAGAGCATGAGAATCCCCACAACCCAGCACGTTCTTAGACTCATCATAGGAAGAACTGGCACAGACTCCAGTCCTGAGTTTGGGAATCTCAGAAGTCATGTGTCACTGCAATGACCCTTAAACTGCTTCTGATGGAGAGTTGCTGTGCGTTAGTTTGTTTTAATCCACACCCCAGGGTACTAGGGCTTGACTGGAGTATCTGAATGGGACTACATTCTCCCTCAGGTATTTAGATAATGTTTGAAAGACTAATGAAGTGTGGAATTCCAGAGGCAGCTAAGACTGTGTGGCAGCTTTTTTTTTAATCTTATTAATTAGTCACTCTTAATTAGCATAGCTAATAATGATGAATTAATACATTAGGAATGGTACTGAAATATGAGGACTGGCTTGAAGCATCGTCATTAGCATGTCCATCACATGTGAGAAAGGTTATCAACATCTCAGGGGACCCCCGCTGGGTCTCTATGAAATTCTGTCCTTGACTGGATTCTGTCTTAGTCCAGCAGGAAGATTTTATCACTAATTTTGACTAGAAGTTTAGATGACTTCCATTGCTAGAACATTCTCACATTGGCCTCAAGGGAATCTCTCACAAAAGCTGTTACCACTCTTCACCTTCAGGAGAGATGGCAGGGACTTCCGTGGAGCTGGAGGACAATGTGCAATTAGTGGTATACACTGCTGCATGGTAAAGTTCAGTTAGGACCTGCCTTCATTTCAACATTTGTCTCAGGAAACCATGAATAAGACCAACCACCTCCAAATCAACCCAGAAAGAATTTAACAGTTGTAGAAACTAAATGTTCTAGGATTGGCTGTCTGATGAATTAGCTCTCTCAGAGTGGTTAAGCCCAGTGTCATGTTGCTGTTAGATACTGCACATCTTTGTGTCTAGCCCTGAGATTTGCATTTCAATGGTATGGAATCATTGGCTATTCCAACCATTTGTACTGTGTATCTTCTATGGGTCTGGCCATGTGGAAAGTACTTAACACGGTCTATATCATTTTTTTTTTTATCTATATCATTTTATTTTTACCACAAACCATTGACTAAAACCTTGAATCTTACAGGTGGACATACTGGGTGCAGAGCAGTCTATGCTGGCAGTTCATCAGTGGCAAGAGATGGCCATTCCAACTCCAATCTTCTCTTCCCACAGGCCTAACCCACAGTTCCCTGCAGTGTATGACAGGGGTGTAAAATGGCTGATAACAACTTGTGTGGCTAAGGTCAAGAACATTCAAATGACAGGTGGGCAGCACTCTTGCCAGCAGAATGAATCTGCCTTGTAGTTTGAACATGAAGCGTCTCCCGTGTGTTCATGAGTCTGGAGGTGCTGTTTGGAAAACTGTGGAGTCTTTAGGAGGCGGGAACTCTTTGGAGGAAGTTGGTCCCTGGGAGTGGGTCTTGACGTCATAGTTGATAGCTCATTTATTGTTTGTCCTTTGCTACTTGAACACAGATGCAATGTGTTCAGCTGCCTCACACTGCTACTGGCTCCGTCATGATGGGTCGTATCCTTGCAGTTAACTGCAAGCCCAGATAATTCTTCCCTCCCTTAGCAAGGAAGGCAAGCAGTCAAAACAGAAATTAGGGTGACCAGGAGACCATGTGCTATTTTAAGAGGGTCTGAGTTGCCGACATCTACTTGGATGCAGCAAGAGTTAAGTGCATGGCAACTAGAAGTCTCCTGCACCGACACAGAGATACAAACACTGACAAGCTCTTTGGAAGTTCAACATGGATTTACCTAGCTAATCCCATTCCCAGATGCTTACACAGAAAAAAATGAACCTCTGTCTACAGAAAGATGTATACACAAAGGTTGCAGTGCCATTATTTATACTATTCCCAAAGGGCAGGCAGCACATAGAGCTCTCATCACATAGCCATAAATAGGTAAATTTACCATACCCTCCTCTGGGATGCTAATTAACAGGCACGAGATAACTAACTTGTGACAAAACAGGTATATTTCAGAAGCTCTACAGTGTGTGAAAGAAGTCACGACAGGACAACATGCTATGGAATTCCATCCAAATGAATCTCTACAGACAGCAGATCTCTGCTGTCAGAGCAGCTGCCTGGATCAGCACAGGGACAGAACTGAGCTGGGGAAACCCAGTAGAGGGGGGAGGGGCTGTTTTATATTCTGTGGGTCATGATCGTTTACAACTGTATGTAACTGCCAACATCTATTTAAGATAATACTTAAGTTGGGTGAATTTTATTGTATGTAAAAAAAAAACCAACACTTATGCAGATGCTAAGAATTAAAACAAAACAAAACCAAGCAGACTTCCCCTGAAGAAACAGAAAATGTAACAAGGGACCAGGCATCACCTTCCCTAGGGCTGGGCTCAGGAAGAGTAAAGCTAGCAGGCCTACCCTTTCTTCAGACTTTGTCAGATGGGAAACACTCCCCCATCACACAACTGCCCACTGCATTCTTGACCCTTATCCTGAAACTCCATCCCTCAAGGACTCATTTCCCCTTGAGGTGCAGACCAGTTTTGCCTGGTTAGCCCAATGCCACGTTGATGGCAATGCCCTACACTGGTGACATACTCTGGCATATGGCAAGTCCATGCCGGAGCCTTCACCCAAATCCTTTACACCTTTTAGAGAGAGCATGCTGACCAGAGACATCTTCACCTCAGAGCAAGGAACATCATTTTCTTATTTATGCAGGGTTATCCAGATTATCACCAAACACTTGAAATCCATTTATGCAAGTGGCCTGAATGGACGGTCTAGAGCAGAACAGGCATGCCTCAGGACCCAACCTAAAAGAGGGTTTTCTCAGATGCCGGCTGAGGATCTCTGAGACACACTACAGACAGCCCTTGTAATTTCTGAAAAAGGCAATGAATGCCAGACACATGCTGCTGGGCTTTCCCGAGTCTCTATAAATGTCATAATCATTTGATGTAAAAGACTCCATTAACTACAATATCAAAGAAATGTTAGTAGTGCAAGTTATAATGCTGAATAAAAAAGAAACAGCCAGAATGTAAAGTTTTGTTTACACTGGAATTAGAACCACATAAAGAAAAATGTCAACATATGCAAAAAAGAGTTAAAAAAAAGTTTGTGTGTGGATAATTACAGTCATATTGGGTTATAGCAGTGTGCTTTTAAAATTTTTTTCTTTTTAAAAATATTCCCTTCTTTATTGACATTGCTATATGTGTAAAATAAAAATCAGGAGAGAGAGAAAAAATGCCAAGAGCTGCTAGCCAGAATACTGTGTTTACCCACTGCCCACCAGAAAGGGGTGGACAGAATACACACTCCTCCTCACAGAGCTGATGGAGCTGGGCCTGTGAGTTCTGCCAAGTGCATGCAACTATGTCATCCAGTGTTTTAAATCATGCTGAAGGGGTTGGGGGGCTGGGTTCTTTCAGGCCAGCTGTGGGCCATTTAAATAGGGACAATAAAAGCTAGAGGCCTTGACTATGAGACAGGTGAGCCTGGAGACAAAGCTTCAGAGCGAGGATGACTTTCATTCTCTACAACTGTCAAAAGTTGACGCCTCACAAGAGCAACCTTCACATGTTTTCCCCCCCGTAGTAAACTGGGCTGAAATTTCAAGTCCAATAAAAGCAAAATCATTGCTTAAGAATAACCACCAATGAACAGCTGCAGCTTGACAAGGCCACATCCATCAGGATGGGGGACTCAGACTCCAGTCTACTTCATAGCCCTCTAGTTCAATGGCCATTACAAACATCACCTTTCCTTTATGCTTTAAAAACATTTTGATTTTGACATTTATTATTTTTACTTATTATGTATGTTTATGTGCACATGTGCCCATGACATGGTATGCTTAGGAAGGCCAGCTAGTAAAACTGATCTTTCCTCTTATGTAAATTCTGTGCATGAAACTCAGGCCATCAGACTTAGAGACAAACACTTGTACTGGCTGAGCTGTGTCATCAGTATCCTGCCTCCAAATGGCATGTTTTCTGTGACACTCACCCGAGCACTCCAAGCTGGCAGTAACCTCTCAAATCTGGGATTCACTCACTGAGGAGTTTCTCAGCACTCATTCTGAGTGACCATTTCTCTATCAGGAACTGAGTTTCTAGAGAGCAAGAATCTCTCCCTCCATAGCTAGCAAGGCATTCTCAAGAATAACAAGAAAACAGTTAGGTATTCCACCTTTATTATTGGAGGGTCAGAGTGTGACACGTGTGTGACACGTGTGTGTGTGTGTGTGTGTGTGTGTGTGTGTGTGTGTGTGTCAGCTTCAATATGCATCAACAGACTCCAATAAGCAATGCTGTGACTAACTTTGCCAGGCAAAGTAAGATGGCCCCTAACTCCTGCCTTGCTGTTATTACTTAGAGGGACACTTAAACCTCAAAGAAGATTCATCTGAAGAAACTGGCATGTGGGATTTCATTTTCCCTAAGGCTTCTATGCCTGTGTCAGTAAACCATCAATAATTAAACAGCAACAGTTAAAACAAGACCACCCAGGCATACAGCCCAAGGGTGGGCTACACAAATGGTTTATATGGCCCCTTTATTGAGGGTGACTTTAAAGATTCTTCATAGTCTAGCTTAAAATGGTGCCTGGTCTATTTATCAAAGCATTCCATTAAATTTGAATAAAAAATATTATAACTGGCCAGAATCTGGAAGAGTTTTATATTGAACAACAACAACAAAACAGAACTGTATTGAAAATGTAAGTAAAGGTCCACATTCCCAAAGCCTCCAAAGATAACAAAGACCTCAGGTCTGTCATAAGCAGAAACTGCTCTCAAGCAGAGGCCACAGCTTGGCATGTATCTATGCTGCTGCATTCATTTCTTTTCCTTCCTATTTCTTGTTTCTTTTCTATGGTGATAAGAAAGTAGAATTCCTGGAAAAACAGTAGTACACATTGAGGAGAACCAGAGAAGACTCAACACAAGGCAGAGAACATGGCAAGTGTAATTCTACACATGCTGGTGGTGGAGCAGAGAGTTAGGGAGATGCCAGTGTTGGTGCAGCTTGTCTCCCTGCTGGAGAAGAAGCCTCCCTCACTCCAATGAAGACACAGTCTAGAGACTAAGGCAATTAAAACTAAGCTAAACATATAAATCTGCCGACTGTTTGTGGATCTAAGAAGTGGTTCTGCAAAGTAACCAAGCAAAAAACTTCAAACAGCATGAATACAACAGGGAAGAGACAGTCTGGACTCCCAGAAACACAACAGAAGAGACAGCAGAGACACCAGGAACACAACAGAAGAGACAGCAGAGACACCAGGAACACAACAAGAACACAACAGGAAAGAGACAGCAGAGACACCAGAGACACCAGGAATACAATAGAAGAGACAGTAGAGACACCAGGAACACAACAGGAAAGAGACAGGAGAGACACCAGGAACACAACAGAAGAGACAGCAGAGACAGCAGGAACACAACAGAAGAGACAGCAGAGACACCAGGAACACAACAGAAGAGATAGCAGAGACACCAGGAACGCAACAGGCGAGACACAGGTGTCAGAGGAGACCTGTGATTTTGAAAACTGAAGAAATCGAACAAATTTTTAGCAGCTGTCTGGCACTCTCAGAGCAACAGTAAGAAGGCAGAGCTCTTCCAGGGGAAGGGCAGAATGCAGTGAGCTTTAAAGAAGATCCAAGTGTCAGAGATTAAACAAGGGTTCCGGGAAGTAGACAGAAAAGATATCCTACCTCAACAGCAGCATTAACAGTCATAGACCAGCAGCAGAGTCAAACAACAGCACGAGGTGCAGCCAGTGATGCTGGGGACAGGGCAAGACGAAAGTGCCAAAGTGACCAAAGCACGTGGCAAACACCACGAGGCCTCTGGAGAGTCACAAATGCTCCTGAAGCTACACATTTGGAAGGTGAGAAAATCGTTCAAGACACCATTAAACAAACAAACCAACCGACCAACCTCCTTAGGGGTAGAAGAAGAACCCAAATCCACAGGCTTAAATTTATTTACATTTCCTATGGTCCATGCAGAGTGAATGAAAGACCTCACTGCAGAAAGGCCATGGGCAGAATGACCTCAGCTCCCCTAAGTGACACACACTCACACTAGAGCCTGGACCTGGGTCTACTCTTCAGCTCATCTGAAACACTCAAGGCCACAGAGAAATATCTTGTCATCTACAGCGCCTAGAAGGGCGGGATAGAAATATGAGAGCCAGCCAAATCAATAGACACATAGACACATCATGTGTGTGTGACAGCTGGCACTCCTACATATGAATCACTACATCCCAATCACATTTCTTCACTTGAAGTAGATGCCAGATGTCAAAGTCCTAGGGAATTAAGAAGTCAAGGATACGGAAGTTGTAAACAAGATGAACAGTTATTTTCTTCAAGGATGGTGTGCTAAGAAGATAATATAATCTATGAGCAGAGACACATGGCATCGGTGCACAGCTATAAGCTAGAGAGTCAGACTGTTTAACAGGAAATGTTCTATCAAGGGAAGACCATGTAAATCATCATGAACAATAGTGTTTTTGGCTTGGGAATACATTTTCAATATAATGAATGTAAAGAGCAGAAGATAAAGTTATATAAGCAAAACACTTGAAAAACAGTTGTAGTGAAATGTACTAAGGAATTGCTAGTGAGATCTCTGGCCAGTATAAGTATAAAGGATTTTGTTCCAGTTTTCTTTTAAGAATTATATACCACTATTCCTTTTTTAAGTTAATTTTGTTAACTGAAAAAGATTAACATAAGATGGCCCCAGCCAGGGAAGCAGATCTGTGCTTCACTCAGTCATCTCCAGAGAAGCTGCCTCCTGCAGCAGATGGGACAGATCCAGAAACCCACAACTGGACAAGGCAGGTTGAGAAGCCTTGGAATACTCAGCCCTAAACCGATGTCTTCATCAAATCATTCCCCTCAGGGCTCAGGAAACCCTGCAGAAGAGGAGGCAGGAAGACACCTCACCTCTAATCTAGGAAACATTTCTTTGCACCAGACAGAGACCATTACAGAAGAATGCAACCAATCAACATGCAGAGTTGTGAACCTCAGTCCCAACTGTGAAACACTTCAGCCCCTCAGTACCTTAAGGCTCAGGGATGACGGCAGAAGAGTAGGCAGAAACACTGTAAGAGTGAGAAGATCAGGAAGTTTTCTTTGGGATCGTCTCCTAAGAACATTAGACGCTACACCAATCTATACCCATAAAGTCTCACCAACATGATGGCCCACACAGGAGCTGAACAAAGATGACCCCACTAGAAAACGCCAACATCTATGACTGTTGTTGAGGGAAGGTCAGGAGGCCTCAACTCCACACAAAGGACTGCAGGCAAGTAAGGAATGTTGAGACTGGAAGCAATAGCCTTCCCCAGGGTAGAGCATGCCAAGTGTTGACCCTCGTGCAAATGGTCAGCCCTGAAAACATACACACACATAACACTATGCAGACCGAGCAGGTTATATGTATGTTATTTAGAAATGAACCAATCACCCTACATATGACCACCCCCTTCATATGTATCTAACAATCATTAAAAAGAGACAGTGAATTTGAAAGAGAACAAGGTGGGGTATACAGAAGGGTTTGGGTTTGGAGGAAAGAAAGGGAAGGGGGAAATTAGGCTATTATACTATTATCTCAAAAAAGAATTACAAAAGAAAAAAAAAAAGAAAAAGATGTACGTATATATATAGGGTGCCATACCATGTTTTGGTAGTATGCTTCTTGATAATTTTCCCTATGAAGGAATACATTTGTTTAAAGAAATATCCTTATTAGACTTTTAATAATTATGAAAATTATAGTTACAAGTAAAAAACCCCACACTATTAATTAAATGCAATACAGCCCTAGACTCACTGCTAGAAGAGAATATTTAAAATCAATGGAACAGCTTTTCTTGAGAAAAAGAAATTAGAAAGAATCTTAAAATGTAATATACTCACTACTATTTTATAATTTATTGGAGAAGTATGATTTCAAAAGAATGCCCCAAATAACAACTGTGAATCATAGCTTCATATGCTGTTATTACAAAAGGAAATGGTTCTTTATGTCAGCAATGCTCTCCTGCCCAGCCTCCCTGAGACCCTGGGCTGGGGGCTTTCCTAACCAGACCAAGTACAATGACCACAACTTAGGCTGAGCATCTTGGAAGTGAGTCCTTCCTCCACACTCCATTCTGTCCCTAGCACTTAGCTCCATAATTTAGAAAGTCCAAGCACTCAGGAAATATTTGCCAAGTAAAGAAAGGACCAACATAAGGGAAGACAGTGACATCTTGGTGCACACATGGTGCAAAAGGCCTGAGCACCCACCTCACTGTCTAGGCAGTGAGGATGCTTTGCCCAGGTTTTCTCCTCCAACCTACACTGCAAACTTCATAGGAACTCTGATGGAGCCAAAATCTGGTGCCAGAGTTTTATTTCTCTTTTTCCATTTCAAAAGAAGAGTTGTAGTTAATTCTGCTTTTCCTGCAGGCAGAGGGAAGGGGAACTTTTATGTGTGAGAGGATGGCACACCCCCAGCCATCTGAGGACAGCTCTTCCCAGGAACACCTGTTTGCTCTAATTGAAGTCTGTCCAAACCGAGTTCCCGGATCAGGAGCTTCTCTTCCGATGCCCCACTATTCTACAATATTTATTCCCCACCTGTCTGATGCCTGTGATAGCTTGGGAGTGCTCCAGCCAGGGAAAGATGTGCCTGGGCCTGACTGGCAAAGCTACCAGCAGCTAATGTTCATCCAGAATCTGGCTCCAGAGGAGCTTGAGTTCAAAACTGCTCTTCTTTTCAGTCTGGGAGGCCAGCAAAAGCCTCTAAGAGGTGGTGGTAAATACTTTTATCCTCATATTAATGTTACAGAGCCAGGTAATGCCTCACACTCCGTGTTTATTAGCACTGGTTAATCAGTTTCTCACTCCTGCTTAATATTCAGTATTCCAGGCATTAAATAGTTGCCTGACACTAAAAGTGAGGATTGGTGAATCAGTTTATCCAACAAGGGAACTGTTGAAATGCAGAGGGTAAAATGCAGTAAGAAAAGCCTTAAATGCATAATTTAACATGTAATTCAAGGCAGGAAAAAGAAATGCCTACATCAGACTCTAGTTATAATAGTGAAATAATGCTTTATTTTAAAAATTCTAGCCAGGAGAAAACTGTGCATCTGAAAAGCTTACATAAAGCCTTATAAAATAAGAGACCTTTTATCTTCTCCAGATCTATGAGCTTGAAAATACTTTATCTATGCAATTTCAAGGCACATAAAAACCCCGGTGAATAAATAAAATGTTCTTTTCTTCCCTTTATACAGAAGCTTTAAAAATTATCCATATAAATAGCTTGGCCTTGAACAAACAGATTAAAAGACCTAAAAGGCTGTAGCTTCAGATCATGTATACAGAACAGAAAGTGAATGGCTTTCTTTATTGACGGGGCAAGTTTTCAACGAACTTATTTTCTATATGGCCATTCAATAAGAAATATTTAATTGGAATATATGGAAAAACTCAGCAATTTAAGTGATATACTTACCAAATTGACAATATAACATAATAAAATAATCCATGCCGACTCTGCCAATGTCCTTCGTATCTCCTCATGAATCACACACACATTACATATGGTCAATATGCAGTATTATTTCAAAGGCCAGGAAGTTTTTTAAATATGTAACTTTAGTTAGACATACGAAAATTCTTAGTATTTTTCTGACACACGAGAAGGTTTTCTTTTTCCTAACTGCTTACAATTAGAATTACTTAAGTGACTTCAAGCTGTCCTCCTGGAGGAAACCTTAAATTCTGCCACAATTAAAGTCTTCTTAGCAAGTTAAGTTTAAGGTGCAGGTCGCACTGAAGCTTGGCGTGCTAGCTTTGTGAACAGATGAGGTTCTGAGCTGTTAGTTTCCTAAGTGCCCTGCCATAAAAAAGAGCTGCTGTGCTCCCTAAGCGACTGAGAATGAAGCTGTGACTCTCAAGCCAGGTGGTCATCTGCCACCTCCTTTGTGGAGTCTCATTTGCCCACTCAAGGACAAGGGGTGTTCTCTTCCTGTCCCAGGTCTCTTCCCTGATCCCTCACACACCAGGTAAATCAAGGTACTATGAACTGCACTTAGGTATATCATGTGTATATCCCATGTACATCACACACACATCCCATGCACATGCCATGGACATCCCAGGCATATCCCATTTACACAAAACCTTGAAAGTCAGATACTGGGTCTCTTGAGGACATGGTTCTGAGTGAATCTCCAGGAAAAGACTGATCTTTGCATTGAAGCAGATGCTGACTATACTACTACAGTGGATACCACACGTACATGATTAGTTTGGTTGCTGGCCCAAATTTTGTCCCATCTTGGTGGGAGGACTTGGATCAGACTCAGTTTCTGTAGGTGTCGATGTCTGTAATAGCTATGGTCTGAATGTGTTCCCAGAGGTCTATGAATTGGAAGCTTACCCTCATGTTGGTGGAATTTGTAGATGAGCCCCTACAGAGGCTGGACAGGAGCTAATGGCATGTTCTTCAAACATGAACTTCAAGAGCCATAAACCAAATATGTGTCCATATGTCATGAAATTACCCACTCTCAAGTATTTGGCTCAGAATATAGATGTAATAATGGTATCAGTTTAGTTTTATAAAGATTGCCTGGGATGAAGCCACACATATCCCTGGTTAACTACAGTCCCAGTGCATTTTAACGGTCATGATGGTCCTTACAGAGTTTTTCCTGGTAGTGACCTGATTTCACAAGCATATGCAGAGAAACAGTGAACTTTTCCAACAGAATCAACACAGCTTGTCTTACACCAGCACACTTCAAAAAAGTGCAGGTATCAAAGTGACTACATGGTACTCAGCCAGCACCCGGGTGCCATAAGGACTTGGTTTTGGACTATTTTGAAAATATTATGAAAGTTTAGAAGAAACTTACACACACACACACACACACACACACACACACACACACACACACAGAAAAGTCCAGTGGTTCAGAGACTCAGGGAAGCCAGCCAAAGAGAGGAACCACTTCCTTAGGGCTTGAGACAGAGTGGTTTTTTGTTTTTGTTTTTTTGTTTTGTTTTGTTTTTTTCTCCAGGGCATGTTTGGACCTTGTTCAGATGCCTTTAAGTAACTGGAGATGAAAATGTCCTCAGGATTTCCACCATCATAAAACTACGAAGCAGCAGAACACGGGCGGAGGGCTTAGCCAGGTAAAGTGTAGCAACACACAGAAAACGCTTCTCCCTCAGGTCAGGCCATGCCAACCCTCTTTAAACAGGACTCTAATTTACCATCCTAGCATTTTCCATTGATAATCACATGCCAGGTCTAAGGCTTTTTTTTAAACGTAACTTTGCCAAATAAGTATTTTTGGTTTTTGTTGTTGTTGTTGTTTCTTCCAAATCTTTTATAAAGACCATTGGGGGTGGGGTGGGGGGCTGCAGACCATTGGGGGTGGGGTGGGGGGGCTGCTCCTTTCATGCCTGCTGCCATCTTGTCAAGCAATGTCAGAGACAATTTAAAATGAAGAATCACAACCTCAAAGTTTGTAACTTAAGAAACATGTTAATTTCATTTTTGGATATTAAATATGTTTCTTAACAAACTGTGTTGCTTTTCTTTTCCTAGAAAAGCAAAGAATTTTCTTAATACCTAGATGACAGAGTCTCCAGTGACCCACAGTTGTTTCTTATTATGGCTTCCCTGGAAACCATTTCTGGGAAGGCACAGTTCCCAGCACTTAACTTTGTTTACAACAGACAAACCTGCTTGTGTGGTATAAATAGGAATCTGTCTTTAAATGCTGCTGAGAAAATAAAAGGCAGCCGTGAAAAGGAGCCATTTCCTGCCCTAAAGGTGGTTTTCAAAGATTCTTAGCTACTTTAAGAATGGCAGCAAAACATAAATAATAATTATCAATTGCCGCACAGTAAGATACTAATTTTAAGGAAAAAATTATATAAAAAGAAAATAAAACTAGCCAGAGCTGCCCTTAAAATGTCCATGTTAGGTTCCTTTACACTGAGATTATGAAACCCTGCTTTGTGCTCGAGTCTGTGATGTATATCTCTAACTCGCTCTTGTCCGTGCAGATAGACCCCGCCTTGTCTCCCACTGCACTGTGAGAAGCAGCTTCACATGGTCTGACTTTTGATCTGGGTGGCAGCGAGGCCTGACCACCTGCACTGTGCGCGAGCTCTTACTGAGCTGGCTCTGTGCCGTCTCCTAACACAGCCATCCTTTTAGAATTGATGTGTGAATACGTTGATCTACAGTGTGAGTGTTCAAACAGAAAAACATGGTGGTGGCCGTGGAGGCGACGGTGGTGGCAGCAGAAGGGGTGTATGTGTGTGTGAGAGTACGTATGTGAAGGAGACACTCTCACCCTGGGTTTATGAAGTTGTCCCCACCTCCAGCAGTAAGCAGGTGCGGAAAGCCTCCCTAACCCACATGGAGCAGGCATTGGTGGGAAAGCAGAAGCCAGGAATTATAAGATGTTCTTTGGTGATGCTATATGTTAATAAGAGCCACTTGTCGGGGGTGGGGTGGCTCCACTACTTGTTTATAAGGCAGGCCTAGGGCGCCTTGCGTAGAGTTAACAGCTCAAGGCTGCGTTAAAAGAAGGCATTCACAGGTGGTGAAGGTAAACTGCTCCCATCACGCTGTCACACTAAAGAACGGCACGCGTGTGGAGAGAAAGGAATGGCGTAAGGGAAAGGTAATTCAAGAAACAGGTCAAATTGTGGCTCACAATGGAGAAGTAGAAGCTGCCTCTCTATTGTGATGAGATAAGGGGCATAAGTCTCAGTGCTCGGGGACAGAGTGTGCCTCTGAGTGAGCACGCTTCCGTGTGGCCAGAGTGCAAGACGTCAAAGCATGCATGGTTTCAACTACACTGCACCCATGGGAACTTCCATAGAACTCTGTAGCTAGTCCCACTCATCCTTCCAAAGGTGAGCAGTGAGGCTTGCTGTGGAGGGCCTAGCCCCCAGAGACTAAGAGTCAAGAGGGGAGGACAGGGCCCTCTTCCAGAAAGGCCTCAGGTCGCCAGCACATGGGTACTCCCCTGTAGACATCTGGTTACCAACGGCCCACCTCTGTCCTGTTTTGCTTCAAGTGTGCATGTTTTAATTTGTGTGTGATTCTGCTTGCCTGCGTCTGGTGGAGGCCCACATGGCTGAGTCCTGTCACTCTTGGTTTGCTGTTTTCTCATTCAGGTTTGTTTCCTCCCTTGAGATACAAGTGCTAATAACAGGCACAAAGGCATGTGACACAATATGATGCTAGGGACTTATGGGAAGTCCACAGCACTGAAGGATACAGCAGGGACGTGTGGGTGGGACCTGGGCCCGATGAGGAAAGATGATGTTCCCTTGGAGTATGAGGAAGGTAAGAAAGGTCTGTGACTCTGTCAGCCTGCTCTCTTGAGTTCGATGTCCTCAATTTTGTGTCTGTCCTCAGAACAGGATCCCTTTTCTAGAACATTACATCATATCACATCATGTATATGACTTATCTGACTAGAGCCAGTAAGAGCCAGTGCAACTCCATGCTGTCACCTCAGATGGAATTAAGGACACTCAGCACCCCACCCTACATAAACCACATACATAGCTCTTCTCATTGAGTGTCACAGAGAAAATAAAGAAGGTGGCAAGACTTGGTTACCACAGAGTGGCAGACCCCTCACAAGAGAGGTGTGAGTGTCCAGGAGCAAGGCTCAGGACTCACTGGCATCTTGGAGATAATGCCATGCAGGAACAATTTTGTGAGGGGTGAGGGCAGGAAAAGAGGTACGGGGAAGGAGTGGGGTTGGGGCTTACTCCATGTGAGAGAAAAAAAAATCAACTGCTTGTAGGTGCTTAGCTCTGCAGAAGCCTGGGTACTCTAGGGGAGTTTAGCACTGTGGCAGCTGAGGGCCTACAAAAAGGGAGAGAAAGAGGGGTATCAGGAAAGGATCACAGGACTTTATTTTTATCACTAGTAATTCATAATTTTCTAAAAATCTTTTGTGAGCATAAACTGTCAAGTTAAAATGTACACACCTAAGAAAACCCTCTTAAATAACTCTCTGATGTCAGCAAATGCTCTCAAGGTTTTTTTTTCCCCTCAAAGCACTGATGGTAATGAAAATACCACACGTTTACTGAGACGTATAAGTCATAGGCACTGATACATGCATTGTCTTGTCTAACTGTCATAGTCTACAAGGCAGAGGCTATTGCAATCCCTACTTTATATGAGAGGAAATCGAGGCACGGAGAAGATTCTGGCAAAAGGTTAATACTAGCAAGCAGCCGACTGAGCCCACAGCCTAACTCTTATGCATACACCTACGCAGAATGTCGTTTTTAATAATTAAACAAAACTAGAACGGTTTTCTTCAGCGAGGATAAGGCCCCAGGTGATGTAGTGCTAGACGCAAAAATAACATTTTCTTACCATGATATTTGCCAAGCACTGGCGGGAAGAGAGAGCGCAGGCACTTCTGCTATGCACTGTGGGTTTTTATTGGCTCCAATTAATGCTCAAAAGTAGCAACCCTAAAGGCACTCCAGGAGCACACTAGTAAGAGACTACTTTGGCACACTGGGGCTACAGTGTACCCCAAGAGCAGAACCTAGTGGGGTTTATTCTATGCTTTTAGTACAACCACCAAATATCGTCTGCCCTCTGTGGACACTGGTGGGCCACAGGGGATCCAGGTACTGCAGGTACGCATGCTGACACTCATCCAGTTCTCCCTCTCTCTCCCCCTCCCCCTCCCCCTCCAGGGTCTTACTATATAGTCTTGGCTAGCCTGCACCTTGCCAGTAGAGCACATTGCCATCAAACTCATTGAGGCCCATCTGCTTCCTGAGGACTGGGATTAAAGGCCCATGCTACCACGCCCTTCAATGTATTTCTTAAAAGGAGAATGAAAACATGCCCTTGAGTCATTCTGAAGGTGAGGTAAGTCCATATTGACCAAATACCTAATACCTGCTAGTACTGTACCCACAAACTAGGAGGGACTGTTGAGGCCACAAGGAACAGATGGACAGTTGACCACATATACTATCCAAGTGTTCATTTTTCAATTTATGTTAAAAGTGTCATCACTTAAAGGATTTGTTTAGTGTGCAGTTGTTTCACAGAAGAAACGGACTCATATAAGGTCACAGAGCAGTGGAACTCAGCGCTGTGACATCAGGCTGGTTTGCTCTCTCTCTGCCACTGGCCAGTGAGAACTGCTCTGAGGTAGAACTTGTCATCAAGAACCTCCTGGAGTTTGCTTGGAGGAACCAGCTGGCCTTAAAGCCTGGGTCTTCTCCTTGCTGAAGTCCTTGAGAACTCTCCTCTCTCCAACACGACAATGCCGGGTGGTTTAGGGCTAAATCAGGTCTCAGACATGGAGCACAATACAGGGGCAGACAAGCATGAGGGCTTGCTCTGTGAGAGACAGTCAGGAGTGGCAGCCTTGGTGACCTCAGAGCATGGGCCTGGCTATTTTATTTTATTTTATATTTTATTTATGTTTACTTTTTGGTTGTTGTTGCTTGTCTATTGAGGCAATGTCTTTTTCCTCCTAGGTTGGTCTGAAATGACCCTTTAATCATGAATCCTGGGCCTGGCCCAATACACAGGAGGTTATTAGAAGAACCTGAATAGTGAAACAAAGTTATTCTTTAACTTGGTGGCAACACTACCATTTTGGCCTTGAAGAGGCCATAAGACAGAGGCAGCAATCCAACTGATGAACAGAACATTTAGTCATGCAAACAGGGCCAAGACAGAAACTTCCCCTTCTCCGGGCTGCGAGGCAGGCCTGAGCCCAGGTCCCGCCTCAGAAGCCCAGAATTAGCAGAAGTGCAGTGCTTTGTGCTTTGATTTGGAGGAGGGGCAGTTGATAGGGGCTGGAGAAACTCTGTCCAAGTCATTGTGCACCTGTCACCGCTAAGGGAATGGAAGGGTGACAGTGAGAGAGAAGAGAGGGAGACCCAGGAGCACATTCCCATGTCCCCTTCTTTACTGCCCTGAAAGCCTGGCCAAGTCTCAGATACTGTAAGGTCACCTAGAGCACTGCACAGTGCTTGCTGTGGACTGAGGTCAAGGAAGAGTCGCCTTCTACAGCAGCATAAACATCTAGTCATGGCCTATGTAAAATAAGTCTGTTCTGAAAACCAAGTGTCTGCAGTCGACTGATCTTACACCTACCCTTACGAATTGTATGACTGCACGTTTGTGTTTTGTCTGTCATTTAACCTACACAAGCAGGCAATGTGTAGACATAAACTGTGATTGTAAGGATAGGTGCTGTTGCTCCCCAGGCTCAAGGAACTTTACAGGCACACCCAGCACCATATTACAGACAGTGCTGCAGGGCCTGCATTTGCAACGCTCCTTTGGTCATTCATAGGTCAGCTGTAGAAGAGGCACTGCCAAGGCCCTGTGAAAGGAGTCCTATAAGCCACTGGGAGACAGAGCTCACTGTTAACGGAAGCACTCTGATTATATGTATGGCAGCCATTGTCAAAGTATATGATACTGAGCTCATCAAATGGAAGCTATTTCCTGCTGTAACCCAGACACCAGCACAGATGATGCAGCTGGCAATTACGGTTGAAACATGTCTTCCAACTTCAAGCTAAAGGAGATCCTAGACTACACTTTTGCTACATTCTACAGGAAGACAGGTATTTCTAGAAAAGATGTTAGTAATGACAAGTTATGAATTATTATCTACTTCTTCTGAGGTAAAAGAAACAGAATCATAACTTCCTTTCTTTTTAAATAAAAGTCTTGAAAATCTCATATTTTATTATTATTGATTCTCACCAGTATTTGATATGATAAGAATCCCAGTTACAGATGGTGGTGGCACATGCCTTTAATCCCAGCACTTGGGAGGCAGAGGCAGGCGGATTTCTGAGTTTGAGGCCAGCCTGGTCTACAAAGTGAGTTCCAGGACAGCCAGGGCCACATAGAGAAACCCTGTCCTGAAAAACAACAATAACAGCAAAAAGAATCCAAGTTAAAAAGGAAAAGAAAGGATTTTTAGTAAGATGCATAAAGCATACATGCTTGCTAGCACGCACATGGGTGTATACACACAGGAAGAAACACTTGGGCCCCTAGTGATACACACCCGAGAACAACCAATTACAATGACGGAATTTTGTGAGACTCAATGAGAAATCCATTCCTCGGCCCCAGTTATCACATGAATGGCTATTTGTTTTGTGGCTATTTTCATTATTATCTGAATCCCACTTTATTTAAAGTCTGTCTAGAGGGCCAGGAAATGAACAGTCTGTCCCGAGGTAGCTTTCCATCTATGTCAAGAGAAAAGAAAAATTACTTTCCAGGAATCAGCTATGGCTTCATTCTAGTGTCATGTTTTACTATTATAATTCTGAATGGACCAGTTTTCTCCCTTGTTTTCTTCCTTTGACAAGACGGAGTAGCTACATGAAAGAGAGTTTCTGTTTGACTGGATCAGTTGCTATTTCACTAAACTAGACATGTCAATACTTTTTGTATAACAGTCTTTGTAAAGCATTTTTAGTTTATGATTAAACACACCGTATTCTATTTCCCTAATTTATCTTTTTCTGGCTGTTGGTGCTTCTGGAGTCCTCTTAGGAATCTGCAAGGAAGACTCAGAGGTGGAGGGCTGAAGCAGGTTCCCTGAAAATGAGGTAATTTCTATGGTTTATTTTAGTGTACATATTCTCTGTACACTGAAGCACCATAAAAGCAAAGAAAGATGTGTTTGTATTTCCTGATCCCTGGGCTGTGCACACAGACATTAAATATTTTCTGAAGACATGAGTAAGCAGGGGGAAAGGGGAAAGGAAAGAGAGGTACACGAGGGAGGGAGGGAGGAAGCTAACAGAAGACCGGGAGGCATGGGTAGGGGTGGGTCAGAAGCTCTGGGTCCTATAAACGCCGCTTCCTATTTGGTGGCTCTCATAGATGATTAAGTAGACACAGGTACAGACTTTGGTAAAGATGAACATGGGTCCTCCTGTCTTCATGACCGATTGATTAGCCATTGCTAAGCAACCTGGCACTGATTATGGATGATGCCCTGTCATCTCTGTTCATTGTACAAATTTAAAAGCAAAAGTTGAAGCAACCAGGAACTTTTCTTTATTAGAATTCTCTGGTTTGTATTTGTGTTTGTTTCACAGAATTTACCATATAAAAATCAATGGGTTTATTTACTCATAGGTAAATGCACGATCAAAGACATTCTCTTTCTTCACACATCTGTGAAGATGAACTGTGAGCCCAGGGTTCAATAGCAGCCTCCCCACTCACTCAGAAGCACCTGTTGCTGCACAATGTGGCTGTGATTCGCAGTGTTAGTGTGGACAAGGAGTGTCCAGTGTGGGTTCTGCAATTCCCTCCCTCAGTGCTGGGCAGCGACTGCCATGTGAACCGGGGGATGAGAGGGAGGACAGACATCAGCAAGGGCCTGAGGTAGAAAGACTGTGGTCCGCAAATGACCACTGAGCCCATATCCTGAGAGACTTACTTTTGGGAAATAAGTCCCAAATAATGATGTAGCTGGCAAAATGTTTGCATTTCCTCCAGCAGAAATTCAACTGTTTGACATTTGGGATAGTAAGTAGAAACCCCTAAGCTACCACTCTGCACCCTCTTAATGCCTGAGTATAGCACTGATTGGAGGTGCTGCTCCTGATGCCTGAGTTATAGCATTGATTGGAGGTGCTGCTCCTGATGCCTGAGTTATAGCATTGATTGGAGGTGCTGCTCCTGATGCCTGAGTTATAGCACTGATTGGAGGTGCTGCTCCTGATGCCTGAGTTATAGCATTGATTGGAGGTGCTGCTCATGGTGTCTTGGCGGATATCCACATGCCAGCCGTGTCTTGCGAAATACACTGTTCTACACGCAACACCAAAGGACCTGAGGGTATCCCTGGCTCAGACACAGTAAGGTGCTGTCTGTCTGGGAGTTTTATTTCTGCTCTTCCTTTAGACCTTTAGCAGTTCTCAATGGTCCTAATGCTGTGGCCCTTTAATGCAGTTCCTCCTGTTGTGGTGACCCCTAACCAATGAATTACGTACTTTTAGGCGTCATATCTGTGATTTTGCTACTGTTATGAATTGTAGCGTAAACATCTGATATGTAGGATATCTGATATGTTACCCTCAAAGGGGTCATGACTGAGAGGTTGAGAAAAGACACATTCCAAAAGGAGGTGACAAAGTGGAGAGCTGCATTTGCTTACAAAGGGAAGCCCAAATAGCCGGCAGCCCTCAGGAAGCCACCTTGGGGGTGTGAGTCCCCTCCAGAAACCCCAATGGCTGCAGATTGGTGGTGCTCCCACCGGATCTAAATGACTTGCAAATTTATTCAAACACCATATGAAAGGATGCTCTATCTGTTGAGACAACTGTCTGCACTGTCCTATACCAAGGGTGAGGTACATCAAGCAGAAATGTGGGCAGAAGCACATGGGTTTAGAAAGCCATAAATCCTTATTTGAATCTGCCAACCTGAAAGCCATGAAGAGCCAGAATAAACTATTTTTCCTAAATGCTACATCTGATTAAGCCATACCATGAAGTGACAGCTGAACTTTAACATTAATATGATATTATTTAAATAACCACATGATTTTTTTTACACTAAAAATGATGAATGATTTCTGGACAGCTCAATCGACAGAAAGCAGGAGGACTCTTTAATGAGATTTGACAAAATGGAGACATGCAGAAGACTCGTTACAGCTCATATCGCAGAGGCCTCCCAGGGAAGCAGGAGGCACAGCTCTCTTTCTTTTTATTGTCTTTAGGCACTGATGCATTCCTTCAGTTGCTAGTGCTCTTCTCTTTGGACTCTGAGACTTTCTTAGGTCATTTATGCACTGCTCTTAAAGCAGGGCCCTGCAGGTTTTTGTTTGAGTTGGGATGGTGCCTCCAGTGAAGGGGAAGGGTGGGAAGCAGCTCACTTGGTAACATGCTGGGAACTGCAGGTGATGGGTCATGGAGAAATCACATCAGCCCCAACAAGTAACAATTATACACTTACTTGGGTCTTACACAGTGAACCTTTAGCACTGCAAACAGCTTCAGCATGTTGCTGTACATGGATGTACACCAAGCAGAGAGAGCTTCGGCTCTGTTATATGGCTGTGTTATACGGCTGTGTTATACGGCTGTCTGAAAAGAAGAGTTGGCTTTTCCTCTGCTCGCTTGCTGTCTCTCAACACTCCTCGTGCACCTAGCCACTCTGAGTCCCACGCTCATGTGACCATGGTAAAGCAGCTTTTTACTCTTTAGAGCATTAGTGTAAAGTTAAGTGGAGAACAGACTTAGACAATGGCCACTTTATTCATTTACCATTTTAAAGTATTGAATATTTTCCATCAACCAAAGCTTAGTTACACATGCAGTGCTTAAAATATTTGTTGTGGGCCCAATGGATTCAGCTTACTCTGATACCTGCGACATTCTTATCAATGCTAAGTATCGACCTTTGTCACACTGTTTCCCAAGCAGCCTTCTCAGCAATGAAACAAAGAGCAGAACCGGTACCAAGTGTTCTCCGGATGATGGCAGGCCTGCACTTCCGCCGTCAGAAGCGAGAGGAAAGTCGGCATGCTCTTGCCATGGGCCTTCCTCAGGCTATAGAAAAATGCTTCTTGTCTAACCCTAATTTTTTCCATAGCTTGAGGTGGCCCCTCAGCTCAAGCTTGTCTCTAATCAGAGCAACCCATTATATGTCTCTGACAAAAAAGGGTTAACATCAGTGCTCTGTTATTTGGAAAGGGTGTTGACCCATCCTAGGAAGGAGAGGCAGGATCCCAGCAGCCTAAAATGCTCAGTCCCAGTGGGAGGAAAACACAGTTAAGAAGAGAGAAAAACAGAAGATCACTCCCTACCTGGCTCTTACCTTCGCAACATCCCTGTCAGAATCCGGGAGCTCTTCCCCAGGTTTGCATCTGCTTCCCGGAGCTGTGTGGGGACAGCACGGTGGAAGCAGAGGAAAATGGAGTCAGATGATTCTCAGGCATCTACTGAAGGGTCACACAGCTGCACAGGAGGAAACCAAGCAGTGACCCCCACCCACCCACACAGCAGTGACCCCCCCACAGCAGTGACCCCCCCCCAACCCACACACACCCACATACACACACACAGACTCTCAGCTCCCCAGACTAAAGAGCTATAGGAGAGCTTCCAGGAGCTCGACGATGGATGCTTGAGCCAGATTTAAAAATGAGTGCCTCACACACAGACAGGGCTCAGCATACCTGTGGTGATTAATCTTTAATATGAGTATGCAGTCTTAAAAATAGAAATGGAAATGGAATGAAGCCGAGGAAGGTAAGGGCCAGTTTCAGAACAAAATCTCTGTTCTTCGAAAGACTGATACACTGCAAACTTTCCCTCAGTGGCTTCCTTTCCGTAGTCACGGAGTTATTTAAATGGTTACTTGGGGGCATTCTGAGATGAGGAGAGAGCTGGCTGCTTTTCCCTTCATCTCAAGCCCTTGCTTTCTCTTCTTGCACGTGGCCACCTACCCGACTGTCCTTACACACACATCTTCATGGCTATGCTGTCACTGTCTTGTGTCCATCCCAATAGCCTCTTATCCATGCCTTCTCATTTATGAATGTGTAAATGGCAGAATGACTTTATACTCACTCGGTCACGTGCCCGCTGAATCTTTTCTCTGTCATGACTCAGGTTTTCCAACATCTCTTGGCCGATTTGCTCTATGGAAAAGAAGAGAAAATGTAAGGAACGGTATCTTGGGGTGCATGGAGAGCACTCAATATACCCCCCAAAGTACTAGAATGATCACAGATATAGAACCAAATAAAGGGGTGTGCCTTACATACCAGATAAGTTTTAATTAATGTATTTGAAAAATACAGTATCTGATAAATTTCCCATCTTGTGGATGACTGGGTGCGCTTTAAAAATCCCAACAAGCAGATTGTAGCCCATATGGCATCAATGACTTAGGGGTGATGTGATTTGTCCAAGGTCACTCCAGGAAATTCCTAGCAAGATGGAGGGCCTAGGTGTAATGTTTAAGTACTTCATCACTGAGGAGTACAGCCTTTGAGTTCATACTCTTGAGAGTAATTTGGAGGGGTCCTGTTCTCTCTTACGGCACTGTTTACCAATATAAGTCAATATCCATTTAGAACAACTGTGATTTCAATGAATGGAATTCTTACTTTTCTCACTTACAACATTTTCTGGTAGTGGGACAATCCCTTTGCCTCCACTCTCCTGGAGGCAAGAGCCCTTTTATGTTCTATTAGCTATTGCAGATTCTTGAGTCAAATCAGGTGAGGGGCAGTTCAAATTCCAAATTCTTAGAACGGAACACCACTTAGCGTTCGTTAAAGCCACCCTGCTGCCTGCAATGGGGATTTCCCCTGTCACCATGCTCTTATTTGCTTGGATGGCCCTTGGCAGTCTCCGCTCTGACTACGGATGTTTAAAAAGACACCAGGTATGGCCTGATCTTGCGTGTATATATAGCTGTTTGCATGTTTTTCCCCCCAGTCTCATTTGCTGTCACCAGGAGGTGCCTATCTTACGGAGAAAGAACCTTGACTTGCCTTTGTCAGGATCCAGTGCTATAACAATGCTCAGATGCACTGCTGCACACACATCCGTCACACCCTCACGGCCTGAGAACGCCTTCCTAGCTCATGTTCTACACATACTCTATGGTACATTATGAGCACCACAAATCATTGTTTCAGGAAAACACTGTTACTTTCTATCAAAGCAGACCATATAATAATACATGATTTCAAACAAATGGAAGAGGTTACTGATACTGTGTCTAATACCTCAGTTAGTATTTATGGAAGAAATGAAGAAATGAAAGAATGAGATAAAAAAAAATATTAAGTTCCAGCAAGGTTTACAGTTCCTGCTTAGGTTCTTCTGCACTGCCCTGGAGAAGGCAACTCTGGAATGCAGGTGTAGGAACCTCGAGCCCACCAGGTTCTCCAGGGGAAAACTCCATTCTGAACTGATGTATAGTCCTCTACCCAAGCAATGAGTGGATTAGGAGGTCAAGAGTCAGGGATGTTCCTGGAGTCATAAGCCACACCCACAAACTCCTTGCTTCCTGGGTGGGTTGTGATTTCTTAGCTGCTAGCTTATATTTTAATATATCAGTAGAGAAAATCCCAGGTAGGTAGATTAGAAATGATAACTCTTATGGACAAAACAGACACAAAGAGAGTAAAACTTGCGTGTCAAACAAAGCAAACCAGAGGAGATTGCTTTAACACAGTCATTTGTTTCCAGCACAGCTGTCTATCTGTAACCTGTCCCATGAATCTGAAGGCACCCGGCTTGCATGTGGTGCACAGACATGCATACGGACAGAATACTTACACACATAAAATAAAGCTAATAAATATTATTTGAAAGGATGAATTCGAGTGCACAGACCTGAAACCATGGCAACTATGACATGCCACGCCTACAGTCCTTAGTTCCTTAAATGGTCTTGAGGTCTTTGGTAAGAACAGCTGCAATGCACTCACGGTGCAGTTTAAGACATGTACACTTCATAAATAGCATCTTTCTGACCATTAAACATCTTGAGGTTAGGAAACAATGGGAAGCACACAATAAAACTGATTTCAGCATGCCGCAGCTCTGCATGTCAGCACAACGTGATGAATGAATTCCTGGAAGGAAGACTTCCTTCCTGTCCTTCCATCCTTTCCACAGAGGTCTTGGGACTCATCCCGGGAATACAGC